>ML352756.1:0-122992 GCA_005239505.1 Nicotiana paniculata
AAAAAATAGTATAGAATTTGGGTGTGGTCAAAAAATAGTTGTTCACAGGTATCATCAACTTCTAAAATTGGGTCTGAGCCTGAACCAGTCACTTCTGAAAATAGGTTTGTTCTAATTGGGTTTGTAGTAGATGTGGAAGTTCTTTATAGATGAGAAAGAGGTGGTAAATATAAAATTGTGAAAGAAAATGAGAGAGAAGGGGTGGAAGTACCGTGAGGGGAACAGGGGTCCAAGGTACTCCATTGACAATTTGTGGTGCTGTCCCAATGGTAGTTGAAGAAGGTGCCACAGACTTAGGGGGAAGTAACTCGGGAGAGGCTGCTAAGGGGTTGGAAAATCTTTGACATACTAGTGATGAAACTGGTTGATCCATTGAGGAAACTTTGGCTGACCTTATGAGAAACTTAGGGGAAGAGGACACCCAAGGCTAAAAAGGTTAAAATTCTAGTGGCAAGTAAGAAGAGAAAAGCCACTCCCTCTGCTGAAACTTCCATTCCTAGAGGACGAACTACACAAAGTGCAATTAGGCAGAGTGAAGAGGAGTTGCAGAAGGCTTTGAAGGAGAGTAAGAGAAAGAGAGTTGAAAAGGGGAAGGCAAATGTGTTTGAGCCTGTAGAGGCTGTTGAGGTTGAGGAGATGGACCTGGTCCATCGAGAAAAACAAATGGCAGATATTGAGGTTCAGTCACCCAAACCCAAGAAAGCCAAGACTTCTTCCAAGAAGTATGCATTTGTGTCTGCTACACCCTTAACTATTTCCAAGAGGAATATGTCTACCCCGAAATCAAAGAAGGTTCAGATTGATGAAGAGAAGATTGGATAGGGGAAGAAGGTGAGGATTTTGAATTGACCAAATTTGGGAAACGCATTATTCTGAAGGGGAGATTGTTGAAGGATATAGAGGAGTCTGGCATGGTTTACCTATTGGATACCTTGGAGTCCAAGGCTGGAAGGACATTGTCCTTCAGTTAGATGGCAGGCTAGCAAGGAGTGAGATTGTAAGTTCATGTCCAATGCTGAGTTCAAGGATGGCAAGGTCTCCAGTCAGGTAAAGGGGACTAAAATCACCTTCGATGCCAAAGAGTTGGGTGAATTTATTGGGATACCAGTTGGGGGATATGATGATTATACAAGGCAGAAGTAGCCTAGCTTGGATGGTCTTCCTTCTTCACTACATATTACCAGAAGGTTCAGTGACAATGCTGAAGAAGTGGAACCAAGGGTTGTCTATAACATCGAGATAAAACCCCAGCACAAGGTGGTGTTTGAATTCATCAACAAATGTGTACTGCCCAGGAAAGAGAGAAGGCACGTCGCAAACTATATGGATTTAACCGTCATGGAGTGCCTGGACAGTGGAAGGCAAATCAACTGGCCCTATTTCATTATTCATTTGCTGGACAGAGTGGTAAATGGTTCGAAGGCCCATGCCATCCCATATGGTTTCCTCCTGACGACTGTGCTGGCTCACTTCAAAGTGCCCTTGAAAAAGGCATAAATGGCCACTGTCAAGGACTATTTTGGGAAGAACACGCTTCTAGCATGTGACTATATCGTGGATGTTCCTGATAATGAACCTTGTTAATCCAGCAAAATGCATGTGAACAGCAATGTAAGGGCGCTTGTACGAGAAGGTGCGGTTAAGGATGCTGAAATTCTTCAATTGAAGACGAGCCTTAGAGGTTGAGGATGAGAGAGATGCCCTCAAAACTGAACTGGCCAAAGAAAAGGAGAAGAATGAAGGGATTCTTCAAAATATGCTTTTCTTCCTCAAGCAAAGAATCCAACCTCCACTCCTTCCCAGCCTTAGGTGTCTAGTGCCCTGTCGTTACCCCTCTATGACCTAGATTCGGGATTGTCTTTGCTATCCTTTGCTCATGATTGTGACTAATTTTACTTCTTTGGGTGTTTGGTGGCTGAGCTATGCATATATCAATGGATTTTGCTGTTTCTTCTCTTATTTGTTTTGTCTCACTTTCTTTAATAGTTTGCATTCTTGGTTTGCTATTGATGATTAATACATGTTTGCATTTGCACTGGCCATGAGTAATTCTTATACATATGGTAATTCTAACATTTTGAGGGGGAAGATGTGCTATATTGAAAAAATGTGATATTTATAACCTAATGAACCTGGTTCTTTATGATAAATGCTTAATGCCCTAAAAAGTGTCAATGTTCGATTAAAGTGATTACAGGCCTAAGCACAGAGTTTGTCATCATCAGAAAGGGGGAATTTTTTGGATCAAGAAGCTGAATGGTTTTTAAGATTGACAAAGGAACTCAGAGTT
This sequence comes from Nicotiana paniculata, assembly GCA_005239505.1. Taxonomy (NCBI): domain Eukaryota; kingdom Viridiplantae; phylum Streptophyta; class Magnoliopsida; order Solanales; family Solanaceae; genus Nicotiana; species Nicotiana paniculata. The sequence continues at coordinate 2,291 of ML352756.1, forward strand.
GAACCAGGTCCATCACTGGAGACGTAGACACATGCAGAGTAAATGGCATGTGAGGTGCACAAGCAAAGGATAAACACAACCAGTGATCTAATGAGATATCTCCTGATGGAAAATGTTGTAAATTGATAGGGAGATGGAATCCTTATTCAGTAAGAACAGAATAAAGACAAAGGAGGATTTAGGGAGTTGAGATAAACTAGAACTCTTCCACTAAGGAAGAGTAGCATCCGAATTCTAGTATATCTCTTTGTCTAATAAATCCTATATATTGTTTAGTGTTCTTATTGTACAGGCATGCACAAAAGTAGAAGCAAAACAAGAATTGAGAGCAAAAATTGGCAAGGCAATTTTGCAAGCAGTTTGTGTTAGATTCAAGTGTGCTAGTCTGAAGCTACTTGGACCAGCTAGAAGAACCAGGTCTATATGTTGTCTTTTAGTCTAGTTTATTTGTAGTAGGTGATTACAAATTGTACCTTTCAGCTTTATCTAGAAGCAATTTTAACAGGTACTAAGTGTTAAAGTTATAGTTAACTTGAAGTTTGTCGCAAATAGTTAGAGGCTAGTTTGCCACAAAGGGTTAGAGTTGATCCTTAGGTTTACAAAGACTTTATTTTGTAAATGCTGCTTGGCTCATTGATTTAGTGAAGAGTTTGGGAAAATTGTACTGGGAAGTAGGTCGTGGTTTTTTCACCTTTTGAGCTAGGTGTTTTCCACGTAAAATTGTTGTGTTCTTTAAATTCCGCATTTATTATTCCGCAAACTGCAGGAGTTGGAACACATCGAAGCACCTAGTCCTTCTATAACTACTGCACACGAAAATTGGTTACCACAAAAATCACCCCTCTCTTATGTGGTATTGACATAGATAAATAACACTAGTGACACCCGATGTCGGGCCTTTATTTCCACATTTTCATTGATTTGAATTTCTTATTAAAGATTTATTGCTAAGTGGCTCGAAAGTTATTTTTTAAAATGAAATATTGCATTGTATTGGTAGTGATTCGGCTGGACTAGTACCATGATTGATGCCATCACGACTTGGTAGTTTGGGTTGTGACACAAATACACTAGCAAGAGCGCGTGGAACCTGGTAAGGAAGACTAGTCCAAAAGTGCAGTTCGTCAATAAGGTATTCTAATATCCCTTTTAAAATGTCCTTCTTTGTTTGGAGACTTTGGAATGGTAAACTCCCATTTGATGATGTGATTACTAAGTTTGGAAAACAAATTGTGTCTAAATGTTACTGCTGCCTAAACCCAACTACTAATAGCATGAAACATGTAGTTACAGAAGGACAAGCTGCTAGTTATATTTGGAAACTATTTGAAAATGCTCTTGGTATTTTGTATTACCCATACCCCATCAGATACATGCTTAACACTTGGTGGAAGTCTAAGGCAGCAAATGATGTAAGTGTTAAAAATTACTCCTATTATCATTTCCTTGTTTCTGTGGAGAGACTTCTGTGCGTACAAGTATGGGGATCAAAAAAACTTCAATATTTACAAATTGAATTATCAAATCTCTTGGAGTGTTGAGACTGCAATCAATAACGCGTATCCCAACTGCAAACTCAAAATTCCATTGAATAGCTTCTGTGAATTATTAACAAGACTACAACCTGTCCATAAATGCATGGTGGCCTAATGGAGGAAACCAGACAGGGGCAGGATTATCTCCAAGGAGAAGGAAAAGTAGGATTAAGAGGAGCTATGAGAGATGAGAATGGTTATATAATCATGGCCTTCTCTATACCATTCAATGCTGAAAATCACAACATTGTGAAGGAACGTGCAGCATGGATTTGTACCAATTGGTGCGTGTAAAATGGATTAACTCGAGCCACCCTCGAGATGGACTCTCTTTATATTTTAGATATGATTTGTAAAGATAGAACAACTAACGACAAGCTCAGTCAAATCACTAACAAGATTAGAGACACTCTTAACACTTCCGGTATATGGATTATGCACTGCTCTAGAGAGGAGAATCAACTTGTGGATTGCTTGGCTAAAATGGCAGCAAAATACAAGCAGGCTGCTTTCTTCTACTCTAACCAACAACTACCTATTCAAGCTAAGGGACCCCTTTTCCTGGATAGAGAAGATGTGCCTTGTATAAGGAACAAATATAATAAGGCCAATTTTTTGCTAGCTAGGTTTGTTTTGTAATTAGAGGAAGGTGATCTATTTATAATTGCCTATGCCACATCTTATGAAGTGTGTGCTCTACCCTTGTGTTTTATCAACAATCTATATTATTTTTCTAATAAAAAACCCCCCCAGTATATCTGGTAAATGTTATATAAAAAAGAATAACTAGATTATCAGATAGAAAATCGATTGTATAATCTAATTATTCTCAATTGATCCACTGTTCATCGTGAATGCTTGATCGGTGATAAATAAGAAAAGAAATCTTGAATTTTAAGTGAATAGATTCTCCAGTACAATGAGTGACTAGATGTTCCAAGATGTGTACAATCGACATAGTCTTGAATGTGTAACGACTCGGTCGGTCATTCCGAGTGTTTAGTCCGTTTCCCCCATTTTTGCTTCATTGTTTGTATGGTCCATCTCTTTTGTGTTATGTTGGGTTGGTTGGTTCAGGTTCAGAATGATTGTGGAGAGGAATGACACACTTAGTCTCTTAACTTGGTTCAATAGTTGGAAAAGTCCACCAGAAGTTGACTTATAGGTATATGATCTCAGAATGTGCTTTTGATGGTTCTGATCGATTCGTTAGATGATTTGGGTCTTAGGAGTGTATTAGGAATGTTATTCGGAGGTCCGTGGTTGAATGAGGCTTGAATTTGGCGAAATATGATTTTTGGCGATTTCCGGGTCGGTAGTGGAAAATTAGCTATCGGGGTCAGAATGGGATTCCAAAAGTTGGAACAGGTTCGTAGCTTCATTTGGGATGTGTATGCAAAATTTTAGGTCATTCGGACTAGGTTTGGTTAGTTTAGGCGTCCTTGGCAAATTTTGGGAGTTTAGAAATCCTTAGGCTTGAATTACTAGTAAATTCGTGCTTTGGTGTTATTTTGGGTGTTCTGAGGGTTCGACTAAGTCTGTGGGATAATATGTGGTATGTGGGCATAAATTGTTGAGGCCCCAAGGGGCTCGGGATTGATTTTGGATCTTTAACGGAGGTTTGGACTTTGAAAGTGCAGCAAAGCTGCTGCTGGTGCCAGTTTACTGGTGTGGTCGCACCTGTAGATGAGGAACCGCAGGTGCGGTGGGCCATGCGTAGATGCAGAGAAAAGGAAGGTTGTCCTGGGAGTGTAGATGTGGTATGTTGGTCACACCTACAAGCATGCAGGTGCGAGGTGAGGGCCGCAGATGGAGAAGTCGGAATTTTAGTCTTGGTCGTAGGTGCGCACCTAGGACTGCAGGTACGGGTCCGCATGTGGTGGAAATGTTCCACAGATTCGATGGTCACCGGGCAGAAAGTTTAAAAGGATGCCTTCAAAAATTTTCTTATATTTAACCATTTTTTAAAACGAGTTTGGAGCTTTTTGAGGGATTTTAAAGATGGATTCAAGGGAAACACATTGAGGTAACGTTTTTGAACCTAATACTCGATTCTATGTTGAGGGGTTAGGGATTGGAAATTTGAGACTTTGATTTAAGGATTTGAGGGGTCATTGTCGTCGGATTTTGATATATTTGGTATGTATGGACTCGTGGGAGTGTAAGGATTCTAGTTTTGTGCTTTTTATCGGATTCCGAGACGTGGGCTCGGGGGTCAGGCTTGTACAAATTCGGGATTTGTGATGTAATTTGATAATTTTTATATGGGCTTCGCTCCTTTAGGATATACTAATGATATAATACATGTTTTGGTTAGATTCAGGGCGATTTTTGGCCGATTCAAGCGGCGAGGGCATTATAGAGTAGAGTTTTGGCTTGATTGAGGTAAGTAATGCTTCCAATCTTGGTTTTGAGTGTTTGAAACCCTGAGCTACGTGTTATGTGATTAGAATTGGGTGATGCACATACCAAGTGACGGGCATACGGGCGTGCACTGTGTGATTCGTGACCTGATTCATTCCATGGCACCTTTATTGGTTATCTCTCCTGTTGATATATGTGCTTCTATCAATGTGACTGATTTGAACATTTTATAAATCATGCTAAATATTTTGTTAAGGCTTCGCGCCGATATTGTTGAGACCCGATCATGTTAGAGCCCATGATAGATATTATGTTAAGGCTTTACGCCAATGCTGTTTAGACCCGAGTTGTCATCTTAAATGCGACGATGTTAGAATCATGCTAAATATTATGTTAAGGATTTATGTCGATACTGTTGAGACCCGAGCGGCCGTCTTAATTGCGAAAATGTTAGAAATCATGCTTGATATTATGTTAAGGCTTCACGCCGATGTTTTTGGGAGCCGAGTGGTCTCTTATTGTTGTCATCTCATGTATTTCATTGATATTATATTCTCAGTCCTGTCATTTCATACCATATCATGCCTCAGTCTCGGTAATTGTTTAGTTTGCACATTTTATCATTGATTCGGGCTAGTTCATGCATTATGAGCCCATGTGTGCGAGACTAGAGAGTGATGACTGAGTGAGGCTGAGAGCCTGTTATTGAGTGACAGATATGGATCGGACTGCACGCTGCAGCGATATAGAACTTGGGCTGAAAGAGCCCCTCCGGAGTTGGTACACCCCAGCGAGCGAAGTGATATTTGAGGGATGGATCTTCCCTTGGATCTTGTCCGAAATGATATTTGAGGGATGGATCTTCCCTGGACATGGTTCTTGTCAGAAGTGAGATTTGAGGGATGGATCTTCCCTGGACATGGATCTTGTCCGAAGTGTTTATGTCTGGAGATGGATCTTCTCCCGAGGCTGGATCGGCCTGTTTCCATCGGTACTGAGCGACTGAAGTCAGTGACGTGTGTACGTATTCTTGGATGGATCTTCCCTTGGCCGTTGAGACATATATAGTACGAAGTAGTTGTGATGTGTATCATTATATGGAGATGGATCTTCTCATTATGGCTTGATCGGCCTTCCTCAGTACTTAGTGACTTTTGTCTGATGTCTATATATTCTGGGAGAGATCTCCCCTGGGACATGCGAGCCATATACAGTACTGAGTGGACGAGTATTTAAGAGTGGGATTAAATTGTGCATTTCATATTGTTGATGCATTGGCATGTAAGATACGTCGAGGTATATATGTTAAACTATTCGGAATTGTTATCATCTTATCACTTGAGCTGTCCAGTTAACTGAAAGCATGCCTAAATTTCTGTACCTTTATCCTATCATGAACATAGAAGTTTAGTCTGTCACTATCTCTCAAATAAAAAGTTGGGCTTGTTACTTACTAAGTTGGTGTACTCACGTTACCCCCTGCATCCTATGTGCAGATTCAGGTGCCAAGACTGAGTGAAAGCTGGTTACTCTCTAGGAGCACTTCGTAGATTGCATGGTAGCTGCACGACGTCCGCATCCTTGTATCTCTTCTTCCTATTAGTCATTTTGTTTATGCTCAGACTTGTTTGTAGTAAGGGAGCAGTACCATATTTTGTATTTCCTTTTTAGTTGATCATGACGGATGACTTCGGGTTTTGGGGTTGTATTTAAATTTTTCACCTAACTTTATTTGCTTTGAAATGCTAAAATGGAAGATTTATAAAATACGGGTAATATTTAATCAAATAAAAGGTTTCTTATGATATGCTTAGTGGATCGGTTAGCCTAGTATCACGATAGGCGCCATCACGGTCGGGGTGGTGTTCGGGTCGTGAAAAGTTGATATCAGAGCCCTAGGTTGCATAGGACTCACTTGTCATGAGCAGGTTTAGTAGAGTCTTGCTGATCGGTACAGAGACGTCTGTACTTATCTTAGAGAGGCTGAAGAACCCTTAGAAAAATCTCACATTCTTGAAGCCCTGTCATGCGATTATGTCAATTCTTGTAGCTAAATCTTGGTTATTTCATTCTCTCACAGATGGTGAGGACACGTACTACCTGTCAGGATGGTCAGCCAGCAGTTGGGCCTGTGAAAGGCCGGGGCCACGGTCGAGGCCGTGGTAGGGGGAGGGGTGTACCCCGCGCAGTGGCTGGGGTAGTACCTATGGACCCTCCAGTTATCCCAGATCAGATCCCAGTCGAAGATGTTCCAGTGGGACCAGCTCAGCCACCAGATGTGCCTATTGTTATTCCGTGTTTTCAGGAGACCTTGGCACTGATTTTTACCGCATGCACCAGTCTTCCTCAGGCGATCATTGTTTCTACATCAGTAGTTACTTCACAGGCTGGGGGAGGCACTCAGACCCCTGTCGCCCGTACACTCGAGCAAGTTGTTCAGGAACTTCAGACACCAGGGGCAGCCGCAGCCCAGTCGGTTGCACCTGTTCAGGATTTTGTGACTCTTGTCATGCCAAATGACGAGTAGCGCAGGTTGGAGAGGTTTGGTAGACTTCATCCTTTGACTTGCACTGGTACTGAGAGAGAGGATGCCTAGGGTTTCTTAAACAAGTGTCAGAGGATGCTTCGTACAGCATGGATAATGGATACCAGTGGGGTCTCGTTCACTACCTTTCAGTTCTCAGGAGCTGCATTTACTTGGTGGGAGGCTTATGAGAGGCGTAGGCCCATCGGTGTAGCACCCCTTACTTGGAAGCAGTTTTCCACTCTCTTCTTAGAGAATTTTGTCCCACAGTCCCGCAGAGAGGAGCTCCGCAGGCAGTTTAAGCAGCTGCTTCAGGGTAATATGATGGTGTCGGAGTATGAGATGAAGTTTTCGGAGCTTGCTCTACATGTTATTTGTTTCGTCCCTGCAGAGAGAGATAGGACCAGGATATTCGTGGACTGTCTCACATATCAGCTTCGTATTCTTATGACCGGAGAGAGGGTGTCGGGTTCTACTTTTGAGGATGTTGTTGATATCGCCCAAGAGATTGAGTCAGTTCATTCCCAAGAGCGAGATGAAAGGGAGGCCAAGAGGCCTCAAAGATCTGGAAATTCTTGTGGCGTTCCTCCAGGAGGACAGTCTCAGCACGGCAGAGGTCGTCCATTTAGGCAGGCTTAGCCAGGTCGCTCAGGTTATCGTTGTGGATTAGCTGGTCATGATCCTCACAGTTCTCATCAGGGGCACCAATCATTTAGTGCTCTTCTAGCTCAGAGTTCATCTTGTGCACCATCAGTTCAGGGTTCATCTATCCCTGGTTCTTCTAATGGTTATCCTGGTGCTAGGGGTGCCCTCCAGTCCCCAGTGCCATTCTCTGATAGGGGTTGCTTTGAGTGTGGAGATGTTGGCCATATCAAGAGGTTTTGTTCCCGTCTTATGGGAGGTACTTATCAGCAGAGGAGTCAGCCCGCGGCTTCAGTCCCAGTTTCTGCACCGCCCGCCCAGGCAGCTAGAGGTGGGGGTCAGGCAGTTAGGGGTCGACCTAGTGGGGGAGGTCAATCCAGTGGTGATCAGGCCCGATTTTATGCACTTTCAGCCAGACCAGATGTGATGGCTTCCGATGTCGTGATCCCAGGTATTGTTTCAGTCTGTCACGAGATGCTTTAGTTTTTATTTGATCCTGGTTCTTCATATTCACATGTTCATCATATTTTACCCATTCTCTAGGTATGCCCCGTGAGTCTTTAGTTACATTTGTTCATGTGTTCTCCCCTGTGGGAGATGTTCTTTTTATGGACCGCGTGTGTGTGGTGCCTATTGGGGGTCTGGAGACCCGGGTGGATGTGTCATTGCTTTGTATGGTAGATTTTGATGTGATTTGATCAGATAGATGCTCTGTGTTTTGATTTATGGGTACCTCATTGGTGGGGTGGCACTCTCTTTGTTTTTAGGCTGTGAGTATTCAAGTCCGGCCTTGTGACACCTACAAATTATAAGTGTGTGTCCTTGTGGTGTGATCGAGCATTGGAGAAGTATTAGACATTCAAGAGACGGAATTGAGATCGGATATGGTGATTGGTGTTCTTTTGAGGGTTTTGAGTCTGGGAATTGAAATGAGTAGATGATTTCATAGTTGAGGGTTGTAGAATCGTGGCCAAGGTTAGCCAGAGGTTAGTGGGTGATGTGATTCGGTCATATTGGACCTTCGGGGTGTCATTCGTCTAGTGTGTACGACCAGATTGATTTGCGGTTCCTTAGTAGGCCCTGTGGGGATAGGAATTTTGCACTGAGTCGGATTTATTGGCTCCATAGTGCTATTGTGAGGGGTGTCAATTACTGACTGTTGGGTTTATATGTACTCTGGGATGATCTAGGAGTTACCCGTCCCTACTTCGGGGAGCGGAGACTTGTTGGTCTTAGGCGTGCATGGTGCGGTTATGCTAAGGCCTTATAGCGGAGTTTGATTAAGGTAAATGGATGGGTATCGCAGGATTTGGACGTATGGGTTGTATTCTTTCATATTCGTGTGGCATGGTAGCGTCTGATTTCCCATGGTTATCGTAATGCACTTTGAGTACTTGATAATGGTTTCACGTGGTTTTGATTTTTAGCAAGACTGAGGGAGGGGTATAATATGGACTAGCATTCGGATAGGGTTCACGTATTGCAGCAGAGTATCTTAATTAGGATCCTTGTGTGTAGGATTTGTGTGTCTTGAATCCGCGGTGTGTGAGGAGTCCCTAGCATTGCTTTGTGGTGTTACCCGTTGATATAGCAGGATGGTTTTCGTGTCTAGTGTAATTTTTCATGTTTGGGTACATTTGGCGTGTTGTCTATTAGTGCACGGACTGCACGGGTTATTCCTTTAAGCGGTATTGATGTGTCATGTTACTAGAGTGATTGTGATGGATGAGATGAGGTCATCAAACCTAGAATGGGTGTTATCGGATCTGGTTGCGGCATATTTGGGAGGATATTGACGCTTATCGGGTTAGAAGTTTTGCTATATTTCCTGTCGAAGGGAGGGAGTTCCATCACTTGTTGATACTATGAATGGTTATGGGTTTCTTCGGATTTCTCTCATAATTGGCAGTTTTTTATTAATGTGTTATAACGAGTCTCTTTTTGATGACGGGTTTATTACCGGCATTAGGGTGGCTTGGGCGTCTGTTGTGATTTGACCTTATCGTAATGAGTGTTCGAGATAGGTGAGATATCATGTGATTTCATCTTGAGTTATGACTCTAGTTGGATACATCATGTTCAGACATATACAGTGTGTGGAGGCGTGATTATGATCTTGTAGATAAGTTCTGACGTTGAAATTTGGATTCTAATGCGTAGGGCTTAGGTTGGTTATCGAGGCATTCAAATGTGTTGTGTTATTAGATCTATGAGATGTAGGGTGACATGGGGTCACCCCCGGGGTATGTGCATGGTAAGGTTATTCGGCTGTTTGATTGCTTTTGGAACAACTCTTGGCACGTCCGAGGACACGTTTGTTTAAGAGGGGAGAATGTAACGACCTGGCCGTTCCGAGAGTTTAACCTGTTTCCTCCATTTCTACTTCATTGTTTGTGTGTTCCTTCTCTCTTGTGTTATGTTGGGTTGGTTGGATTGGGTTCAGAGTGATTGTGGAGAGGAATGATACACTTAGTCTCTTAACTTGGTTCAATAGTGGGAAAAGTCAATCGAAAGTTGACTTATAGGTATATGATCTCGGAATGTGGTTTTTATGGTTCGGATGGCTTCGTTAGGTGATGTGGGACTTAGGAGTGTATTCAGAATGCTATTCGGAGGTTCGTGGTTGAATTAGGCTTTAATTGGCGAAATATGATTTTTGGCGATTTTCGGTTGGTAGTGCAAAATTAGTTATCGGGTTCGGAATGGAATTCCAGATGTTGTAACAGGATCGTAGTGTCATCAGGGATGTGTATGCAAAATTCCAGGTCATTCGGATAAGGTTTGGTTAGTTTAGGCATCGTTAGCGAATTTTGGGAGTTGAGAAATCCTAAGGCTTGAATTACAAGTAAATTCGGTGTTTTGGTATTGTTTTGGGTGTTCTGAGGGTTCGACTAAGTCTGTGGGATGATGTGTGGTGTGTGGGCGTAATTGGTTGAGGCCCCGTGGGGCTAGGGATTGATTTCGGATGGTTAACGGAGGTTTGGACTGGGAAAGTGCAACAAAGCTGCTGTTGGTGCCAGTTTACTAGTGTGTTGACACATACGGATGGGGAATTGCTGGTGGGATGATCGCAGGTGTGGCGGGCCATGTGCAAATGCGGAAAAACGGAAGGCTGGCCTAGGAGCGCAGATGCGGTATGTTGGTCGCACCTGCGGGCTCGCAGGTGCGAGGTTAGGACCGCAGATGCGGAAGTCTGAATTTAAGTCTTGGTCGCAGGTACGCGCCTGGGACGGTAGGTGCGAGAAATGTTCCGCAGGTGCGGTGGTCACTGGGCAGAAAGTATAAAAGGATGCCTTCGCGAATTTTCTTATATTTCACAATTTTTTAAGATGGGTTTAGAGCTTTTTGAGGGATTTTGAAGAGGGGTTCAAGGGAAACACATTGAGGTAACATTTTTGAACCTAATACTCGATTCTATGTTGGCATTTGGCTGATTAATCATGAAATTTGTGGGATTTAATGGTGTAATTTGAGGGGTTAGGGCTTGGAAATTTGAGACTTTGATTTAAGGATTTGAAGGGTCATTTGTCGTCGGATTTTCATATATTTGGTATGTATGGACTCGTGAGACTGTAAGGATTCTAGTTTTGTGATTTTTATTGGATTCCGAGATGTGGGCTCGGGGGTCGGGTTTGGCCAAATTCAAGATTTGTGATGTAATTTGTTAATTTTGATATGGGTTTCGCCCCTTTAGCAAATACTAATGATATAATTTCGATTTTGGTTAGATTCGGGACGATTTGTGGTCGAGTCAAGCGGTGAGGGCATTGCGGAGTAGAGTTTTGGCTTGGTTGAGGTATGTAATTCTTCCAATAGTGGTTTTGAGGGTTTGAAACCCTGAGCTACATGTTATGTGATTAGAATTGGGTGAGGCACATGCCAAGCGACGGGCATGCGGGAATGCACCGTGTGATTCGTGACCTGGTTCATTCCATGGCACCATTATTGGTTCCCTCTCTTGGTTATATATGTGCTTCTGTCAATGTGACTGATGTGAACATTCTAGAAATAATGCTAAATATATTGTTAAGGCTTCGCGCCGATACTGTTGAGACTCGAGCAGTCGTCTTAAATGCGAACATGTTAGAGACAATGCTAGATATTATGTTAAGGCTTTACACCGATGCTATTGAGACTCGAGCGGTCATCTTAAATGCGAACATGTTAGAGACCATGCTAGATATTATGTTAAGGATTTACGCCGATGCTGTTGAGATTCGAGTGGTCGTCTTAAATGCGAACATGTTAGAAATCATTCTAGATATTATGTTAAGGCTTCATTACGATGTTGTTGGGACCCAAGTGGTCGCTTATTTCTGTCATCTCATGTGTTTCATTGATATTATATTCTCAGTCTTGTCGTTTCATACCATATCATGCCTCAGTCTCGGTAATTGTTGGTTTTGCACATTTTATCATTCATTCGGGCTAGTTCATGCATTGTGAGCCCATGTGAGCGAGACTGGAGAGTGATGATTGAGTAAAGCCGAGAGCCTGTTGTTGAGTGACGAATATGGATTTGGCTGCACGCCGCAGCGATATACATATTGGATTGGGTTGCACGCCGCATCGATATAGTGCTTGGGCTGAAGGAGCCCCTCCGGAGTCTTTACACCCCCAGCGAGCGAAGTGATATTTGAGGGATGGATCATACCTGGACATGGATCTTGTCCAAAGTGATATTTGAGGGATGGATCTTCCCTGGACATGGATCTTGTCTGAAGTAATATTTGAGGGATGGGTCTTCCCTAGAGATGGATCTTGTCCGAAGTGGTTATGTGTGGAGGTGGATCTTCTCCACGAGGCTCGATTGGCCTGTTTCCATCGGTACTGAGTGATTGAGGTCAGTGACGTGTGTACATATTCTAGGATGGATCTTGTGTTGGCCGTTGAGCCATATACAGTACCGAGTGGTTGTGAGGTGTATCATTATCTGGAGATGGTTCTTCTCCTTATGGCTGGATCGGCCTTCCTCAGTACTGAGTGACTTCTGTATGATGTGTATATATTCTGGGAGAGATCCTCCCTGTGCCATGCGAGCCATATACAGTACTGAGTGGACAAATATTTGACAGTGGGAGTACATTGTGCATTTCATATTGTTGATGCATTGGCATGTAAGATACATCGAGGCATATATGTTAAACTGTTCGGAATTGTGTGTATCTTATCACTTGAACTGTCTAGTTAACTGAAAGCATGCCTAAGGCTTCATTTGTTTTTCCTAAGATTACGACGTCTGAATCTGAATACACCTCTAAATATCAAGATGTGTATTAAGACTAAGACATCTGAATTTTAATACACATCGAAATATATTAAGATGTGTATTAAGATATGAATAGAAATAATTAAGATTGTTTGTTTTTTAACATCTGAATGTATAAAATTTATCTTTGTTTGAAAATTAATATACATAAAATTCAAATGAAATATTAACTAATCTAATATTCTATAAATAAAATATATATTTTTTTAAATATGATAGTTGTTGGTGTTGATGGCTAACGGGTGAATGTCGATTAGAGACGGTGGTTTGGTTGTAGTTTTAATTGATGATGGTGGTTCATGCTAGTAGCTAGTAGTGATTGGTAGTGGTGGTGATTATGATTGAGGATGGTGATGGTTGGTGGTGATAGTTAATAATGGTGGGTGATGGTAGTAGTTGTGACTGAGAAAGGTGGTGGGTGGGTGGTGGTAGGTTATAATAATGGGCACAAAAGAGTGCAGAGTGTAGTATCAGTACAAAAGAGTGCAGAGTGTAGTTGATGGTGATGGGGTGGTCAGTTGTGGTAGTTGAGGTGGATGAATGTTGATTGTGGGTGAGAATGATATATTGTGGTTGGGGTGGTGGGGATAGTGGGTGGTGATGGTCGATAATGGTGGCGGCTATGATTGAGGATGATGGTGGCGTGGTGGAAGTGGATGTTGTGGTGGTGGAGGTGGGGTGTGGGTGGTAGTGGTGGTTGAGTATAGTGGTGGCGGCGGCATGGTGGTAGTTTATAATGGCATATGGTGGAGGCAGTTAACAATGAATATGTGATAGCATCTTAATGAAATTAAGTCTCTGCTATGGATCTTAATCATACAGACCTATTCATACCCATTAAGTGGTTGTGAATTAAAAAAAACACACTTAATGATTAAGAACTAAATAATTAAGATTCAGACTTTAAAAACAAACGCACTTAATGTTTGAGATCTGCATGATTAAGATTCAGACCTCCATTAAGTGCAAACAAACAAGGCCTAAATTTATATACCTTTATCCTGTCATAAACATGGAGGTTTAGTCTGTCACTACGTCTCAGTCCAGAGGTTGGGCTTGTTACGTACTGAGTTGGTGTACACACGTTACCCCCTGCACCCTGTGTGCAGATTCAGGTGCGAGTACTGAGTCAGAGTTGGTTTACTCTCTAGGAGCACTTCGGAGATTGCAAGGTAGCTGTACGGCGTCCGCAGCCTTGTCTCTCTCCTTCCTATTAGTCATTTTGCTTATGCTCATAATTGTTTGTAGTAAGGGAATAGTACTAGATTTTGTATTTCTTTTGTAGTTGCTCATGACTGATGACTCCGAGTTTTGGGGTTGTATTTAAATATTTCACCTTACTTTATTTGTTTTGAAATGCTAAAATGAAAGATTTATAAGATAGTGGTTAATATTGAATCAAATGAAAGGTTTCTTATGTTATGCATAGTAGATCTGTTAGCCTAATATCACGATAGGCGCTATCACGGCCAGGTTGTTTTTCGGGTCGTGACAGAATGTTTTATTCTTGATCACCTTATATAATTATTAGTACTTTTCTCGGATATTTCACCAGTGGATCAATTGAAATAGAATCGGCATCAAACACGCTATAACACATTTAAAAGTAAAATGTATAGTGCTATAAGATGTAGCGTTGTATTAAAACTTAAGGTGTAGCAATAACAACATATACTCGGTCAATTCACACGATTGGAGAATATATATATATATATATATATATATATATATATATATATATATACCCATATATATATATATATATATATATATATATATACCCATATATATATATATGTGTGTGTGTGTGTGTGTGTGACTAGATTCTCAAAAATGTACAATCGACATAGTCTTAAATGTTTTATTTTCAATCACCTTATGTAATTATTAGTACTTTGCTCGGATACTTCATCAGTGGATGAATTGACACAGAATCGACATCAAACATGCTACAACACATTGAAGGAATCCAGATAAGGCTTGAAAACTCGATTCATCAAATCCATAAAGGCTACTGGGGCATTAGTCAAGCCAAAAGATATTACCAAAAATTCATAGTGCCCATACCCTGTCCAAAAGGTTGTTTTAGGAACATCGGACGCCCTAATCTTCAACTGATTGTAGCCCGATCTCAGATCAATTCTCAAAACACACTGGCACCCCGAAGCTGATCAAATAAATCATCAATTCTTGGCAATGGATACTTATTTTTTATAGTAACTTTAATCAACTGCCAGTAATCTATACACATTCTCATCGATCCATCCTTCTTCTTTACGAACAAAACCGATGCATCCCAGGGCGAGACACTAGGCCTGATAAAACCTTTATCAAGCATGTCTTGCAACTGTTTTTTCAATTATTTCAATTCTGGTGCGGCCATTCGGTATGGAGGAATAGAAATGGGCTGAGTTCCCGGAGCAGCATCAATACAAAAATCGATATCCCTGTAGGGTGGCACCCCCGGCAAGTCTGCCGGAAACACTTCGGTAAACTCTCGAACAATGGGCACTGACTCTATTGGAGAAACCTCGGCATCAGAATCACGGATATGAGACAAATAAGCCAAACATCCCTTCTCAACCATGCGATGAGCCTTGGCATAAGAAATAACTATGTTGGGAGAATGACCAGGAGTCCCTTTCCATTTTAACCGAGGCAATCCCGGCAAAGCTAAAGTAATTGTCTTGGCGCGACAATCCATTTTAACTGAACGCCAACAGATCTACCTCTTGTCTCCAATGAAAATGCACAGCTACTAAAATCTCTTAACGCTTGTCGGTACCTGTATCTGCACAAAAGAGTGCAGAGTGTAGTATCAGTAAAACCGACCCCATGTACTGAGTAAGTGACGAGCCTAACCTCGACGAAGTAGTGACGAGGCTACAACGGGGCATTTATAATATAACCCGTATAAAATCTGTAATAAAGCAGGAAAGAAATAATAATAATAATAATAACAATAATGAACTAAATAACCAGTAACTTGCAACAGTAAATAAAAAAACAACTCAGATGATTCTTTTCACATATCAGCTATAATGAACTCCTCAAAACTTTCAAATTTCGAATTAAATCACAGTAAAAATCAGAGTATGAAAACTTTTTTAATAAAACTAGAGTATTTCAAATCCTTATTTTTTATAAACAATAAAAAATAATTATTCTCCTTTATCGCTCCTTGTTGCGGTATGCAACCCGCTCCCACCTGTCCACCCTTGTATTGCTCCTCCCTATATATATATCACCCTTATTTCTCCCATTGCAGCGTGCAACCCGATCCCACCTGTCAACCCTTATTACTCCTTGTTGCGGCATGCAACCCGCTCCCACCTTACTTATCATATCAATTTATTTACGAAAACTTTCACAATTCAGGCCAAGCCTTTAACAACACTTTTTTATCAGCAATCGTAAACAGAAGTTGTAACACTCATAAACTTCCTCAATTATCATTTCACAATGAAACCAACCGGATATTTTATACATATCATAACACTAACATCCAACTCAATCCTTATGTAACATAACAAAACCAAGAGAACAGCCAACACTTCCAAAATACTTGAAACAATACTTACCCATATGTTAACGAATCCAAATAGCCATGTAAACATCAACGATCATAAAACAATTAAGCCATGAAGCAAACAATTGGAAATGGCGAAAGGGATGATGTTAAGCAGATAATTTGGTGGTGCATAGATACTCGTCAACTCACCTATACACCACACACATGCAATTTCACACAGCAATCAAGTTGGGGATTCCTATTCCCTCAAGTCAAGGTTAAACCAAGCACACACCTCAAAACCAAGGCCTCTTACTACTCAATTACCGCTTTTTCTTTCGAATTTTTCTGTAACCCGCTCGAATCTCATCATAATTAGCTTAATATCATTAATTAAGGCTAAATGAAGTAACTTTACTGATAATTTATGATTTTTCTAAGTTTTCTCAAAAAAAGTTAAAACCCGACCCCGGGCCCGTTTGATCCAAACTCGGCGTTCGGACAAAATTTCGCTTACCAATTCTCCCCAAGCCCGAATATGAAATTAGTTTTGAAATCCGACCCCAATTCGAGGTCAAAATTCGATTTTTACAAAATTCCCTAATTATACCCAAACCCTCAGTTTTTACCATGAAAATTCTTGAATTTGAATTGGAAAGTAATGAAAAATATTGGGTAATTGAAAGACAAGAGTTAATGAACACTTACATATGATTTTGGAAGAAAAAGCCTTGAGAAAATCGCCCTAGGTCTTCTACCCTTGTGAAAAATAAGAAGAAAAAGGTTGGAGTTCTAATTAATATGAACACACTGCCCGACCCTCGCACATGCGCTTGCGCACGTGCAGGAAAGCTTCCGCTTCTGCGGAAAAGAGCTGGGCAGCTTGGGGCGGCACCTACGGTTGCATAACCTCTTTTGAGGTCGCGCACATGCGGATGTTGAGGAACCTAGGCTTGGTCGCACCTGCGGGCTTCTGCTCGCACTTTAGATGAGATCAGTAAATGATAATTCACTGAAATTTCATCTTTCTGAGATCGTCAATATTCTACCGAGGGCGTCTTTAGAGTATACCGAATCAGTATAGCTATCCTTCTTCTGACACAGCAATGCAATTTGAAATAGTATCAAAAGTAAGTACTAAATAATTTCTTTTTTCCTTTACTTGTTGATGTAAAATCATCTTCCATTCAATAGAAAATCCTTTCAATTCAACGAAAGAGATTCTCATATTCATACAATTTAAGTAGATGCGAGATATAGAAATTTTCCTGCGGCTAAAGGCTCGCAGGTGCGGGCACACCAACACAGCTATGACACCAGATTTATTTACAAGTTCAAAACATCCTGAAGCCTACCTGAAACTCACCCGAGCCATCGTGCTCTAAACCAAACATGCACGCAAGTCTACAAACATCATACGTTCCTCGTGCGATCAAATCACAAATATACCACCTAAGACGACGAATTTAACCTCAAAACTCATCATCTTTCTCAAGAACACTTCAATTTCACTATTTCTCAACCGGACGTCTGAATCACGTCAAATAAATTCCGATTCTCACCAAATTTCACAAATAAGGCTTAAACATCATAAAAAACCTGTACCGGGCTTCGGACAAAAATACAGGCCTGATACCAAAGATTTCAAATATTAATTCATTTCTTCATTTCATTAAAAATCCAGCTTGACAATTTCTTTCAAAAATTGATTTCTAAGGCTAGGGACCTCGGAATCCAATTCTGGGCATACGCCCAAGTCCCATATTTTACTACGGACTTCCCGGGATCGTCGGAACATGGATCTGAGTCTTTTCACTCAAAATATTGAACCAAGTCAACTAAAACCAAATTTTTTATTCCCAAAATTATTATATTTCACATTTTCACATAAAAGCTTTCCGGTTTCACGCCCGGACTGCGCATGCAAATCAAGGTAAGTAAAATAAATATTTCTAAGGTTAATGAGGCTGGAATAAAGTCTTCATTTATGACCCTTTGGGCCAACACTCTGAATTAGCTTCACCTTATCCCGGCTCGAACCACCCCACTGGGGACCGACACCGCCTACCATATAGAGCCTCATACGGTGCTATCTGTATGTTGGACTAACAACTGTTGTTGTAAGAAAACTTCGCCAACTGGTATGAATTGGTCCCATGACCCTCCAAACTCAATCACACACGCACAGAGCATATCCTCTAGTATCTGAATCGTGCCCTCGGATTGTCCATCTGTCTGAGGAAGAATTGATGTGCCCAGCTCCACTCTAGTGCCCAACTCTTGCTAAACGGCTCTCCAGAACTGTGATGTAAACTGTGTGCCTCTATCAGAAATGATGGAAACTGGGACGCTATCAAGGCAAAAAATCTCTCGGGTGTAGATTCGAGCCAGCTGCTCAGAAGAGTATGTACTCATCACTGGAATGAAATGACTTAACTTGGTCATCCGGTCTATAATCACCCAAATAGCGTCGAACTTCCTCGAAGTCCGTGGGAGCCCAACTACGAAATCCATGGTGATGTGCTCCCACTTCCATTATGGGATCTCTAACTTCTGAAGCAACCAACCCGATCTCCGATGTTCGTACTTAACCTGCTGACAGATGAGACACCGAGCCACAAACCCAACTATATCCTTCTTCATCCTCTTCCACCAATATTCATACCCAATTTTTTCCCATATTATTTTTAAAATAATTCATGAGCATCAATTAATTTTTTTTATAATTTTTTGTAATTTTAAAGGATTTTTATTTAATTTATTCCATCATTTGAATATCTAAATAATTACTAATTGCATCAAAAATGATTTTATAATAATTTTATTGCTTAATTATATCATTATATATATATATATTAAGTTTATTTATTTTATGCATAATCATATTTACGTCTTCAGGTTATAATTGCAATAACTTTGCAATAACAGCCCATGTGTGCATAGTTACTATATTTTTACACGAAAATGACTCTTATTTTTATATTTTATAATATTAAGTAATTATTTTAAATCATTTTCATACATATATAGCCTTTTCATAATTTATTAACTATTTTTATAAATTATTCTATCAAACTAATTAGGTATTTAACATATTGCCTCTTTTAATTTGATTTTCGGACCTTAGACTAATTTCCACCCCAACCCAATTAAATTAATAAATAACCCATAACCCCGATCCATACCCACCCTATCCTTGAATTAACCCCGGTCGCTGATCTCATGAGATCAACGGTCCAGGATATTATTTCCATTTTTAATTAACCAAACCATCCCAAACCCCTACCCATTCTTCCAAATTGGCCGCCCTTGAAACCCCTTCCTCCTCTCTTCTATCTCACCTTCCTCCTAACCATATCCCGTCGCCACTGAAAACCCTTCGATTCATGGGTTTTATCTTAAATATCAGGCCTTACCTGGCCTCCTATTGTCACGAACCCAAAACACTCGTCGTGACGGCGCCTGTTGTGGAATCAGGCAAGCCACACATTTCGTTGAAATAATATTTGTTTTTCAAAAGAATTGTAAATTTAGTAGCAAAAGTATCAACAATAATCCATTTAAAAGTTTAATATGATCAAAATATCATTTAAAAACAAAACCCATATCTGGTATCACCGAATCATGAGCTACTACAAGGTAGGAGTGGCGAAGTACAAAATAGACAACATAGTCTGAAATAATATAAATGCGACAGGAGGATAAATAAGGAGAAATCAAGGCTGCGATCGCCAGCTGCTACCTCGAAGACTGTAGGGATCTCTATAAACCGATCAACCACTGCTACACGGCCTTGATAAACCTGGATTTGCACACTAGGTGCACGGGTTAACGTGAGTACACCAACTCAGAAGTAACAGACTCAAACTACGGGATGAGAGGTAGTGATGGAGTAAACCTCAATAACTGTAATGAAATAGTACACAAAATTTAGGAATTTTCATAGTTTACATAGATAATGAAAACAGAATATGACATATATAATAAGTAAACTAGGCATATCTCAGTACTCCACATGCCAATGTATCAACAGTGTGGAAATGCACATAGTGCTCACAGCTCTCACATAGAAGTCCACTCAGTATTGTATGTCTCTTAAGCCCAGGGAAAATCCATCCTAGAATATGCATAAACGCTGGTGACCGTAGTCTCTTAGTACTGAGGAAAAGGCCAATCCAGCCCACACGAAGAAGATCCATCTCCGGAATACAACACTCAGACAGGATCCATTTCCAAGGATGATCTATCCCTCACATATAATCAAGTTCGGACAAGATCCATGTATAGAGAAGGTCCATCCCTCAATATCAATGCGCTCACTGGTGGTGTAAAGACTCCGAAGGGGATCCTATTGGCCCTAGCGCTATATCAAGCCAACGAAAGGCATGATCGCAGTATCGCTGCAGTGTGCAGTCCGATCTCACGACTATCTCAATAATAGGATGTCGGCCTCACTCAGTCATTACTCTCTAGTCTCTCTCACATGGGCTCACAGATGCATGAACTAGCCCGCAACAATGATAAATATATAAAATCAACAAATACCGAGACTGAGGCATGAAATGATATGCCATGACAAGACTCAGTATACAAAATCAATTAAACACATAAGGAGACAGCAATATACGACCACTCAGGTGTGAGCATTTTCGGCGTGAAGCTCTACCATTTGATTTAGCATGATTTCTAGCATGTTCACATTAACCACATCAATAAATGTACGGATATCAGTTTGAAAAGCTACTAGATGGTGCCATGAGATGAGCCAGGCCAAAAATCACTCAGTGTATTCCCGCACGTCCGTCACTTGGCATGTGCGTCACCTAAATTATAATCATATGGCATATAGTTTGGGGTTTCGAACCCTTGGAACCAAGTTTGGAAACGTTACTTACCTCAAAATCGGCTAAATCCTAGCTCACAAGCCTTTTCCTCTAGACATGGCCTCTGATTGCTCCAAATCTAGCCAAAATCAGATTTACATCATTATTATATTCCAAGGAACGAAGCCCATTCCAAAATTATAAATATTAAGCATAAATCCCGAAATTGGTCAAACCCGACCCCCGGGCCCACGTCTTGGAATTTGATAAAAATTACATCACAAGAATCCTTATCCTCCCAAGAGTCCATACATACAAATAACATCAGAATCAGACCTCAAATGGCCCTTCAAATCCCCACTCAAAGGTCTCTAAATCATAAGCCCTACTTCTCCAATTTTAGGGTTCAAATCCCACAAATTTTAGCTATAATTAGCTAGAAATCAACATAGAACCAAGTATTGAATTCAAAAACATTACCTCCAACTGATTCCCTTCGATTCCCTCTTTAAATCCCTCTCAAAAAGCTTCAAATCCGTCAAAAAATGGTGGAAAATAGGCTAAAAATCGCGAAGATCGCTTTTTATACTTTTTGCCCAGGTGCTCTTTTCTTCAGTGCGTTCACGTCCCACTCCACGCGTTCGCACAACACAATCCACAATTACCCTATGCATTTTCACCCTACCTAACGCGTTCAGACATCTCACCCGCTCAGCCCCTTCACGCGCCTCAGCCTCTACGCGTTCGCAGATCTCCACCACGCGTTCGCACTGCTCACAGGCCATCCCTTCACGCGATCGCGACCACCCAAATGCAATCGCATAGAAAAATATTTATGGTGCCCCAGATAAGCCTATGCGATAGCATCCTTGCCCACGCGATCACATAGAAGAACACTACAACTGAACACCAGCCCAAAACCTGCAATCTTTCCAAGTCTGAAATGATCTGTTAGCCACCGGAAACTCACCCGAGGCCCTCGGGACCTCAATTACCCTTATTCAAACTTATTTGAGCCTTGTAAACCCTCGAAACAATGCCAAATAACAAAATCCACCTCTGATTCAAGCCTAAGAACTTAAAAACCTCTAAATTTAGCAAAAGATTCCGAACCCACCCAAAACACGTCCGAACGACCTGAAAATTTGCACACACATCCAAAGTCACACTACAAACCTGTTCCAACTTCCGGAATTCCATTACGACACCGATAGCCTATTTTCCAATGCCGACCGGAAATCGTCAAAAACTCAATTTCTCCATTTCAAGCTTAATTCTACCCCGGACCTCAGAACCACATTCCGAACACCCCTAAGTCTCAAATCACCTAACGAAACTATCCGAGCTCTAAAATCCACATTCCGAGGTCGTTTACCTAGTAATCAACTTCTGGTTGACTTTTCTAACCATAAGGCCAACTTAAGGGGCTAAGTGTCTCATTTCGCACCACGACCACTCGGAACCCGAACCAACTTATCCAACATAACATAATTTTGTTAAATAACACATGATAAAGGTGAAAAAGGGGAGACAGAGCTAATCTCACGGAAAGACCGGCCGGGTCGTTACATTCTCCCCCTCTTAAAAAAATGTTCGTCCTCGAACGGGTCTAGAAACATACCTGGAGTCTCAAATATGTGAGGATATATGTTCCGCATCTACCTCCCGGTCTCCCAGGTGGCCTCCGCTGTAACTTCACTGAAGCTATATCCTTAGACCTCAACCTTCTGACCTGACGACCCAAAATAGCCACTAGCTCTATCTCATAAGACATATCACCCTCTAGCTGAACTGAACTGAAGTACAAGACATGAGACGGGTCACCAGTATACTTCCGAAGAATGGAAATATGGAATACCGGATGGACACTCGATAAGCTGGGTGGGAAAGCAATTTTATAAGCCACCTCTCCAACCCATTAAAGCACCTCAAAAGGCCCAATGAACCGGGGACTCAACTTGCCCCTCTTCCCGAACCGCATAACACCCTTCACAGGTGACACCTTCAGTAGCACCTTCTCCCCAACCATGAAAGACACATCCCGGACCTTCCGGTCCGCATAACTCTTCTACCTAGACTATGTCGTGCAAAGCCTCTCCTGAATCAACTTCACCTTATCTAACGCATCCGGTACCAAGTCTGTGCCCAATAGCCTAGCCTCACCCAGCTTAAACCAGCCAACCAGAGATCTACTCCTCCTACCATATAAATCCTCGTACGGATCCATCTGAATACTCAAGTGATAACTATTATTATAAGCAAACTCCGCGAGTGGCAAAAATTGGTCCTATGAACCCCTGAAATCAATGACACAAGCACACAACATGTCCTCTAGAATTTGAATAGTGCGCTCTGACTGCCTGTCAATCTGAGGATCAAATATTGTTCTCAACACGACCTGGATACCCAACTCTCTCTGCACGGCCCTCCAAAACTGAGATGTGAGCTGAGTACCTCTGTCAGAAATGATAGAAACAGAGACACCATGCAACCGGACAATCTCCCTGATATAAATATCAGCTAACCACTCCGAAGAATAAGTAGTACCAATAGGAATGAAGTGCGCGGAATTGGTCAACCAATCCACAATGACCCATATAGTATTGAACCTCCTCGAAGTTTGTGGGATCCAAACAAGAAAGTCCATGGTGATCCGCTCGCACTTCCACTCTGGATTATCCAACCTCTGATGCAACCCACCTGGCCTCTGGTGCTCAGACTTGACCTGCTGACAGTTGAGACACCGTGCTACAAACTCAGCAATATCCTTCTTCATCCGCCTCCACCAATAATGTTGTCTATGATCCTGATACATCTTCGTAGAACCCGGATAAATGGAATACCTCGAGCTATGGGCCTCTGGTTGAATCAACTCTCGAAGCCCATCCACATTGGTCACACAAATCCAACCCTGCATCCTGATAACCCCATCATCACCAATAAATACATCCCTAACATCACATCGTCGAACCCTGTCCCAAAGAACGAGCAAGTGTGGGTCATCATACTGGCGGTCTTTGATATGATAATATTGAGAAAACCTGGAGGCTACGCAAGACAATACTCGGCAGGGATCTGATAGATCCAATATCACCAACTAGCCTGCTAAGGCCTAAACATCAAGTTCTAATGGTCTCTCTGCTGCTGGAAGATATGCTAGACTCCCCAAACTCTCTGCTCTGCGACTCAAGGAATCGGCCACTACATAAGCCTTCTCCGGATGGTATAGAATTGTGATATCATAGTCCTTGAGAAGCTCCAACCATCTCTTCTTATGCAGATCCTTCTACTTAAACAGATGCTGCAGACTACGATGGTCAGTGAGAACCTCACAATGCACCCCATACAAATAAGGACGCCAAATCTTCAAGGCTTGAACAATGGATGCTAGCTCGAGATCATGCATTGGGTAATTCTCCTCATGAGTCTTCAACTAGCACGAGGCGTAAGAAATCACCCTACCTCCTGCATCAAAACACAACCGATTCCTATCCTAGAAGTATCACAATATATGGGACAACTCTGCACCACCTCTATCTTCTTCGGATCAACCTGAATACCCTCACTGGACAACACGTGCCCCAAGAAATCTACCGAGTCAAGACAAAACTCACACTTGGAGAACTTTTCATAAAGCTTCTCATCCCTCAATCTCTGCAAAACAACTCCCAAATGCTGAGTGTGCTCCTCTTGGCAACGAGAATATAACAGGATGTCACCAATGAACACAATAACAAAAGAATCCAAGTACGGCTGAAACACATTGTTCATCTAATGCATGAACGCTTCTGGGGCATTGGTCAGCCCAAAAGACATCACCATAAACTAATATTGACCATAACGAGCCCTGAAAGCTGTCTTGGGAATATCAGAATCCTGAATCTTTAGCTGATGATACCCGGATCTCAAATCAATCTTAGGGAACAATCTATCTCCCTGAATCTGGTCAAAAAAATCATCAATACGAGGCAGGGGATACTTATTCTTGACTATAACCTTGTCCAGCTGCTTATAGTCAATACACATGCTGATGGAACCATCTTTCTTCTTTACAAACAACATCGGCGCACCCCAAGGTGACATTCTAGGCCGAATGAACCCCTTATCTAGGAGCTCTTGCAACTGATCTTTCAATTCCTTCAACTCTGTCGGCGCCATACGATACAGTGGAACAGAAATAGGCTGGGTTCCCGGCATGAAATCAATAAAAAATCAATATCCCTGTCAGGTGGCATGCCTGGCAGGTAAGCAGGAAACACGTTCGGAAAATCACGGACCATAGGAGCATAATCAATAGTGGGAGTCTCAACACTGACATCCCTCATAAAATCAAAATACGATAAACACCATTTTTCAACCATACGCTGGGCTGGAAGAGCACTGAATGAGGAACGGCCCAGATGAGAGTTACGGGGACCATGCCCCGATGATACACCACTGTAGGCTGGGCGGACTAGCTGAGGAGGCCTTAATGAATGGCCTCTGCTGTAATGAGACTGGCCTCTTGAATGAACACCACCGAAACTACCAGACCCTCGAGGCCTATCGGCCTCCCTCTCGACTCACTCCTGGCGGCGAACCGACTCAATATCTCTTGAAATGTCAACCACCTCCTCAAAAGGAGCACCAGATACCCTCTCCTTGGTCAAAAAATTCCGAAGCTGATAAGTGAAGCCATCAACGAACCTCCTGATCCTCTCTCTATCTGTGGGAACTAGCCAAATAGCATGACGGGCCAACTCGAAGAACCTCATCTCATACTGTGTCACGGTCATGTCCACCTGACGCAACTGCTCAAACTCCCTGCGCATCTCCTCCCTGCGGGACTACTGTATATACTTCTCCAAGAAAGAATGGAGAACTGACGCCAGGTAAGGGGCACTGCATTAACAGGTCTACGCCTCTAATAGGCCTCCCACCGAGCGAGTGTAGCTCCTGAGAACGGGAAGGTTAGTAAATGGGACACCATTGGCCTCCAATATCCCTGCTATGCGAAGAATCTCCTCTGACACTTGTCTAAGAAGCCCTAGGCATCCTCGCCCTCAGTACCACTGAAATTTGGAGGCTGAAGTCTACTAAATCTACCAAACCTACGCTGCTCATCGTGTGGCATAACTGGGATCACAAAATCTTGAGCTAGGGCAACCGGCTGGGCTGGAGCTGCCCCCGGTGTCTGAAGCCCCTGAACAACGTGCTCATGTGTATAGGCAGCTGGAGTCTGAGTGCCTCCTGGCCTGAGAAGTAGCGGCAATAGAAGAAACATCGACAGTCTGTGCAAGGCTGGTGCACACAGTCAAAGTCTGAGCTAGACTCTCCTGAAGACTCGGGATCACAATAGGCATTGTCGATGCCAAAGCCGGTCCCACTGGAACATCTGCGGCGGGGACCTGATACTGAAAAATAGGAGGGTCCATAGGTACCCCCCCCCCCCCCCCCCCCCCCCCGCCTGCTGCACGGGCTGTACCCCTCCCTCTGCCATGGCCTCGACCTCTCGTTGTTCAAGCTGGTGCCTGGTCACCCTGATCGGTAGCGCGAGTTCTCACCATATGTGAGAAAATGAAAATAACAGAAGTTTAGTTCCAGGAATCAATAGATTCGTACGACAGAATTCAAGAATGAGAGATTTTTCTTAAGGGTTTTGTAGCCTCTCGAAGATAAGTATAGACGTGTCCATACCGATCCGCAAGACTCAACTAAACACACTCATGACTGGTGAGACCTATTTAACCTAGAGCTCTGATACCAACTTGTCACGATCCCAAAACACCCGTTGTGATGGCACCTTTCGCGGGATCAAGCAAGCCACACATTTCGTGAAAATAAGATTTGTTTTTCAAAAGAATTGTAAATTCAGTAGAAAAATTATCAACAATAATCCATTTAAAAGTTTAACATCATCAAAACATCATTTAAAAACCAAACCTATATCTTGTGTCACCGAATCATGAGCTACTACAAGGTAAGAGTGCCGAAGTACAAAATAGAGAACATAGTCTGAAATAATATAAATGCGATAGGAGGATAAAGAAGGAGAAATCGAGGCTGCGATCGCCATCTGCTACCTCGAAAACTCTAGGACTCTCTGTCAACCAATCAAGCACTCCTACCCAGCCTCGATGAACTTGGTTCTACACACAAGGTGCAGGGGGTAACGTGAGTACACCAACTCAGAAGTAACGGACCCAAACTACAGGCTGAGAGGAAGTGACGGACTAAACCTCAATAATTATAATGAAAACAGTTCACAGAATTAAGGCATGCTCACAGTTTAGATAGATAATGAAAACAGAATATGACTGATATGATAAGTAACCCAGGTATATCTCCGTACTCCACATGCCAATGTATCAACAGTGTGGAAATGCACATAGTGGTCACAGCTCTCACAAAGAAGTCCACTCAGTACTGTAGATGGATCTCAGGCCTAGGGAAAATCCATCCTTGAATATGCATAAACACTGGTGACCGTAGTTACTCTGTATTGAGGAAAAGGCCAATTCAGCCCCCACGGAGAACATCCATCTCCGGAATACAACACTCGGACAAGATCCATGTCCAGGGAAGGTCCATCCCTCAATATCAATGTGCTCATGAGGGGTGTAAAATTTATGGAGGGGCTCTTATTGGCCCAAGCGCTATATCAAGCCAACGAAGGCATGATCAGAGTATCGTTGCGGTGTGTAGTCCGATCTCATAACTTTCTCAATAACATGCTCTCGGCCTCACTCAGTCATTACTCTCCAGTCTCGCTCTAATGGGATCAGAGATGCATGAACTAGCCCGAAACAATGATAAATATATATAATCAACAATTACTGAGATTGAGGCATGAAATGATGTGCTATGATAGGAATGAGTATACAAAATCAATTAAACACACAAGGAGACAGCAATATACGACCACTCCGGTCTTAGCATTTTCGTCAGGAAGCCTTAGCATTTCACTTATCATGGTTTCTAGCATGTTCACATTAAGCACGTCAATAGAAGTACGTATATCAATAGGAAATAGCTACTAGACGTGCCATGGGATGAGCCAGGGCAAAAACAACTCAGTGTACGCCCGCATTCCCATCACTTGGCATGTGCGTCACCTAAATTATAATCACATAGCATATAGTTTGGGGTTTGGAACTCTCAGAACCAAATTTAGAAACGTTACTTAGCTCAAAACCGGTTAAAATCCTAGCCTACAATGCCTTTGCCTCTAGACTCGGCCTCTGATTGCTCCAAATCTATCCAAAATCAGATTTATATCATTATTATATGCCAAGGAATGTAGCCCATTCGAAAATTATCAAAATTAAGCACAGATCCTGAAATTGGTCAAACCCGACCCCCCGGACCACATCTTAGAATTCGATAAAAATTACATCACAAGAATCCTTAACCTCCCACGAGTCCATACATACAAAAAACATCAAAATTGGACCTCAAATGGCCCTTCAAACCCCACTCAAAGGCCTCCAAATCATAAGCCCTAATTCTCCAATTTTAGGGTTCAAATTCCACAAATTTTGTCTAATTAGCAAGAAATCAACATAGAACCAAGTATTGAATTCAAAAATATGACCTCCAAGTGATTCCCTTCGATTCCCTCTTTAAATCCCTCTCAAAAAGCTTCAAATCCGTCCAAAAATTGTGAGAAATAGGCTAAAAATTGCGAAGATCGCTTTTTTTTCTGCCCTGGTGCTCTTTTCTTCAGTGCGTTCGCGTCCCACTCCATGCGTTTGCACATAACAATTTAAATTTACCCTATGCATTCAGGCCCTACCAGTTCACCCGCTCAGCCCCTTCACGCGCCTTAGCCTCTACGCGTTTGCAGACCTCCACCACGCGTTCGCACTGCACACAGGCCATACCCTCACACGATCGCGACCACCCAAACGCGATCGCATAGAAAAAAAATTTATTCTGCCCCAGATAAGCCTATGCGATTGCATCCTTACCCACATGATCGCATTGAAGAACACTAGAACTGAACACCAGCCCAAAATCTGCAATATTTTCAAGTTCGAAATGATCTGTTAGCCACCCGAAACTCACCCTAGGCCCTCGGAACCTCAGCCAAATAGGCCAACACATCACATAACCTTATTCAAACTTAGTCAAGCCTTCGATACCCTCGAAACAACGCCAAAACACAAAATCCACCTCGGATTCAAGCCTAAGAACTTAGAAACTTCTAAATTTCGCGAAAGATGCCGAAACCACCCAAAACATGTCTGAACGACTTGAAAATTTGCACACACATCCAAAGTGACACTACGAACCTGTTCCAACTTCCGGAATTGCATTCTGACCCCGATATCCTATTTTTCAATGCTGGCTAGAAATCGCCAAAAACTCAATTTCTCCATTACAAGCCTAATTTCTACCCCGGACCTCAGAACCACATTCCGAACGCACCCCTAACTCCCAAATCACCTAACGAAGTTATACAAGCCTTAAAATCCACATTCCGAGGTCGTTTACCTAATAGTCAACTTCTGATTGACTTTTCTAACTATACGACCAACTTAAGGGACTGAGTGTCTCCTTTCTCACCACGACCACGACCACTCCGAACCCGAACCAACCGAACCAACACAACATAATTTGGTTAAATTACACATGATAAAGATGAAATAGGGGAGACGGGGATAATCTCACGGAACGACCGGCCGGGTCGTTACACCTATATCTACTGGTATTATGATTTTCTTGTTGCTTGATGGAATCTCAAAGAGATTCGAACCAGATTTAGTTCAAATCCCTCATGTTCTTGATGAATCCGTCCTTGTTCATTCCTATGTATGTGAGTAGTAATACCTTCGTTTTTATGGCTTCAAATCTCTGGTTCAAACCAGATCTTTTTTACCTCAGTTACTTTTTTCTACATAACTTAACTATTTCTGGATAAATTCGTTCAGATCTCTTTAGATATGAAGCGATTTGAATTTGTTTGTTACTTTTCCTTTAAGATTCTGCTGTTTTTTCCTATCATAGTTAACCGATTTTCGTTTTTCCCTAAAAGCTAGGGTTTCAATTTTTTTTAAGAAGTGTGTGCAAAAATGTTTTAAAACACTTAAGTGTTTAACTCTGGTTTTCTTCCTTTACTTTTTCAATTGATTTTCATCTCTATGTCTTTATGTCCTAAGGTTTCTCATTATCCTACTGCTTGTTTTAATGTTTGCTCGTTTGCTTTGGCTGTCAATTAAATTGATTTACTTTCTTAATTAGGGTTTGAAATTTTACTTCTTTTAAAAATTGATATCTCACTGAAAGATTTTTACCTATTCTTTCCTTTTATTTAATTCGTAATTGGTACTACTTCCTTTAATTATATTACTGGCCTGATTTCCGGGCTTTGATTGTTATGACCGACCTATAAGTGATTCTGGACTTATTGCTTACCTTATTAAACCTCAATCTTGGATGCTAATTGATTCTCCTTAATCTGAGTTATACTTCTGTGATTCTTTCCTATTAATTGATTTGTACTGAGTGTTTACTTGATTTTTCCATACTTATTTGTGTGCTGTTGATTTGCCTGCCTTATTTGGTTTACTCTATTGTATGCTATAAAAAACATTCATTGTTCTTATTTTCAAACACGCTGAGACACAAGCACACTCTTACAAACTTACTCACTTACATCTTTGAGTTCTTTCTGTCACTCTGATTGCTGCATCGTCTAGCCGGCTGAAAGCCAAGGCTAGACTCTTAAATTCAAATTGCCATCTCCTGCTTGTTTAATCTCTCCCTAACTGGTATGCCTTATTTCCAGTTATTTTTTTTATTCTATATGTTATGTGGTCAGTTCATTACAGACCTCAACATGCTTCTGTTTGGATACCTGATTCATGACCACCTCTCTCTCAACTACTATGCCTTAGTTCTTATTATATTGTTTTGTTACATGAGAATTATATGATTAGTTTTTTTTAAACCTCGATATGCTTCTGTTTGCCATATAGTTCATGTTTATTTCTCTCTCAACTAGAATGCTTTAATTCATGTTAACCTACTCTGTTATATGTGCTTACCTTGGCATGTTTTTGTCTGATCCATGGTTTCTGTTTACCTCTTTCTAGACTACTATGCTTTAGTTCCTGTTCTATGTGTTTGTTTGTTTAGATACATCAAAATTCAACATGTTTGTGTTTAATACATGTCTATATGGCCTCACCTAATGGTAATTAATGAACTAAGTAATCTTCAGTAATGTAAAACTTTGTTTGATTTAGTAATATATTCCCTTCTCTGAACATGTTTAGATGTTGCAAGCATGTGTGGACAGTCAGTTTTTTGCTGGTACCCAAATGTCCTTGCTCTTTTTGTGATTGCTTTAATTACTGGTGTAGTAGTTATGTTCAAATCAGTGCCAATCTGTTTGGATTCTGCTTGTCTATGTGGAGTTCAGTTTCTGTTTGCTCCTGGAAAAAAACTGTTTTCTAAAACTTCCCCTACCCCTTAGATACTATTTTCAAACTTCTACTCTTCGTTATCTATGTTCCAACCACCCCCATTATGAGCAATGCATAGGGTCATTCAGACTCCTCTAAATTATGACACATTGGGGCTTGTCTTCCAATCTTTTACAAACTGTTGTTCTGAGTAATGTTCTGGTGTGAGCATTGCCCAGGGTCTCTGAGGCCCTTGGCAACTTTGACACACCAGAAGCCCAATTTTGTGTATCATGGATTTACCACCCGTATACTAAAGACTTGCTTTGCTTGAAGGCCTAGTTTCCATGTTAATATTAGGCCTGCTAAGGCTCCCTATATTGTAATTATTTTTACTATGTAATTCATTCATATTGGGATGTAATAATGTAATAATCTTTGTAATAACAGATCTGGGGTTATTAGTAATAGCTTTGGGGGGGGGTTCTATATTTCTTTGTCCAAGGCCGGGTAGAAATCCTGCGTATATGTCCATTGTGTTGATTCCTTATGTGCATGCTACTGTTTGTTTAGAATCCTGCCTATAGGATTTCCTTCTGACTGTTTATGATTCTGAATTTTCATATTTTTGGCATATTAAAGACACTGCCTATGGGTCCTTTGTAATTCTTCATTAGAATCCATGTTCATAGGATCATCACATATTTCCAATATCAATGTGCATTAGTGGTCATGTATATAGGATTCTATTTTTTGAGCTAATAAACTTTCCTGGAAATTTGCTTTAAAAATTATGCCCCAATGTGATTAATAGATATCATGCCTATAGGAAATAAAGAAATCAGTTTCAACTTAGATACCATGCCTACATGAATAAAAGGAATTAGTTTCAAAACCTAGAAACCATGTTTATAGGATTTAAACTAATTGATATCATGCCATAGGGTAAATCAGTTGTAAATTTAGAAAACATGCTTGTAGTCAGTTTCAACACTTAGAAATAATGCATATAGGAGTTAACTAATTCTGCAAAAGTAGAAAGCATGCCTATAGGATCTAAAGAGATAAAAACATGTCTGTTAAAATCAGTAACTCGTTGTTATAGGTGTATAATTAACAGTTGTAGATACCATGCCTATATGATTCTGTTCTGGTTATCACTTACGCAAACCTGTAGGTTTATTAAGAATTTTGGGCCTAAAACTATGATCTCTTACTACTTGAAATTTGCCCAGATTCAGAACTTAATCAAAATCAGTGGGCAAATTGATAAGTCCCGATGCTCGCCTTAAACAAACTACTTCTCTACATTCTGTTTCTGCTCATCTAGTATCCTGCCTATAGGATCCTAAATTAATCAAATTTGCTGATTGAACTGCGTTCATTTGTTGACTAATTGCGGAGGTTAACATGAGCCTTTAGTTGCTCTTCTGTGGCAGTCCTATTTGAATTTTGTTTGTCGCCTAGATTTTTCTCATTTTAAGCAACCTAGGTCAGTCTAAAACCATCTTAAATAGACGTCATAAACAACTCCAGGACCATAGGTAAGGGATGGGTAGTTCACGCCTAAGGCACGAGTTAGAAGCTATGGGAACGCTTAAGTAACAACTGCAAGATAGTAACTGGGTAGTAAAGGGGCTAATGACATGTGCGCTAATACTATGCGTAGCACCCCACTTGGGGAAAGTAACAAGTATTGCATGGAAATGATCCTATAGGCTAAAAAACATAGGACCCCTTTAATCCCTGTTTTAAAATAATAGTTGTCTAAATTGCTTTATTTTCCTTGAAAGACTAATTTTCTTAATTAAGTTCGGCCAGGACCCATCGTTGTAGACCTCGAGTGGTGCCGAACACCTTCCCCTCAAGGTAATTTTGAGCCCTTACCCGATCTCTGGTGATGTAAACTAGTTTCATGAGTTCATTACTCTAGGTTCCCTAATGCACCTTAATCCGTTAGGTGAGGACTCTTCAAATCCGATATCTCATCCCAAAAGGAAGGGAGTTGTCTCAGAAATGCCGAGACCCTGATTTCGCGCGAGAAAAAGGGAGGCGCGATAGCATGGCGACTCTGCTGGGGATATACCTAGGCTTTTACCATAACAAATTTGAATTTTGTGAATTATCCTTTAAGTATTCTTTATTCTGTTAATACTTGCACACCTTTTCCCTTTCCCACATTATGTGAATTTATTTGCCTATTTTTTAAGCCTTTATGGTTTCTCTTTGTTGTTTTATTACTCTTTATTATGGAAACTTGTCTCTTTTTTTTTTTCGTATTTTCTAAAATGCCTTTTCAATTATTAAATACCGTATTTATTATTTTTAACGTGCAAATACGTGCTATTTTATGTTGCATACATCATGCTCCCCATCATATTCCACTTGTTTGCAATCAATACCATAGCAACGCTTGATGAGTGTTTGTGATCTTCCTTTTTATCATCTGTTTGAATTCGGAAAGACTTATTTGCGGTAAAACTAGTCGATCAACAATGCAGTCGACGATTCCCTGCCTTCCCCCTCAAGTTGTCCGCTTGAGGGTACCAGTCAAGACTTCTATAGAAGCCTTACTCTGATTTATTGTTCATGCATCATGGTCAATAACCCTTTAGAAAAAGCCTTGTCAAAAGTCCAATGGGGTTTCCATAATCCCAACGGACGCATCCACGATATGTGCATTAGTTTGGAGAAATAAGTGCCAATATGCTAGTCACTAATGTATAAGTAGTCGAATCTGGAGGGGAAAAGGGTCTAACCTTATTTATTTTGCATAAAATGAGACACGAAGTCCCCAGGTCGGCATGGTCAAAAGAATACCACCATTGTTGTTGGATTGGTGGGAGAACCATTCGCCAAGGGACAAAGACCATGTGAAAAAGGTCTCTACGAAACATACCCTCTTTATTGAACATCCAACCAAACAATATGTTGATCGAAGCGGACACTACGTTCTCGGATGGAGGAAGGTCTGTGTTCCGTTTTGGCAACATAGAAATGACCCCTCTCTTGGAGGAGAAAGGGGGATTTGCTAGATTACCTTGGGACAGTCCTGATTTATTGGTACCGGAGAATTGTACCACTAGGAGTTTCTGAAAATTATGGGATTGAAAAGTAACAACTATCTGGCGTGCCTGAAGAAGTCCTACATACCCTTTGACTACCTCTATGAACAATATTGTCATATAAAATCATATCGTACCTTTCGTGACTAATTTTCCATCACCTCTCTGGGTTTGACACACCGTAAGGTTTTTGTGTTTGCCGTATGCTTCCTGGGTATGATAGTGTTTCCAAGAAAAGGAGACATGATTCACACCATACTGGCCATGGTAACTAAAACTCTAATGGAAGGAATCGAGGGGCAAACATATACTGTCGTCCCTATGATTATAGAATACATATATCGGGCCTTGGATTGCTGCCAGAAGGGGTTCAAACACTTCAAGGGTTGTAATCTGCTGCTACAGGTTTGGTTGCTAGAACACCTCCAGAGAGGTCGATACCGCCAAGAGTTTCCCTGAAGGCCATGGAATGATCACATAGACTTTCATCCCAAGAGAATGACCTTCATCCCAGACAGGTTTGCTCAACCGGAGAATGCTACAGAATAGGTGCAGGTTTTCGACAATTTGACTGAGGATCAGGTTCAATGGATGTTCGAATGGTTCCCTACCAGTGAGTTCATCATCAGATCTAGGGACGCTCCGCATTTGGTGTTCATCGGGTTAAGTGGAATATACCCTTATGTTCCCATCAGGTTTATGAGATAGGCAGGCAGAAAGCAAGTCATACCGCAAGTTTCTAAAATGAGTCATTATAGTGTAGATTTTCAGGATGACGAAATCCTGTACAAATGTGAAGCTCAACTTATGTGGCACCTTAAGATTATTGTAGAAAAGGACACCATCGAGCCAGACAAGTATCACGAAGGGCATGTACGCTTTTACCTATTATGGTTGCAAGACAGCATTGCAGGGATAGTTGAGCCGGGAATCGGTCGGGGAAATAGGGTCATAGAAGAAGTTGCTAAAGCCCAAGTGAAATACAATAAACTGCGCAAAAGGGTTCGTGAGTCCGAGGCCGAGCATCTGGAGCAACACAAGACTGATATGGAACTAATGAATGGAGGGAAATGGCTATCAAGTCTAATGAAAGGCTGGAATATTTTGAGCATGGTCTGATGGAGCTGGAGGAGAAGACGAGGAAGAGTCTCGCCGACTGCAGAATGCTGACGGAAGAGAAGGACGACATCTAGCAAGGGTATACCTGTTGTTGGGCATGTGCGACCTGGGGAACCTGATCGATGAGCCAAGAAGATCAAGCTTGGAGAAGGTCCTTGTAGGACTAAGTAGATTAGATGTATCTGCTTTCTCAAATGTAATAAGTTCAAGTGCCATTAGTGACTTATCTTATTTAGCGTCGTTTTATATTCATCTACTTTTACATTAACGAAATGAAGCAACTATTGGCACTGAAATTCTCCAAATCAACTTATCGCTAGGCCTACCTCGGGCACAACGAGGCTCCCAAATTAGGACACAAATTTCATTCCCGCACTATGTGTTTAAATACTACAAATACTTTTTTCAGAACTCTTACTGAATTGGCTACCGTTTATTTTCTTTCTTTTTTATTATTCCCATTCCCCAAGGTTGGTTCGCACATACTGGCATCATCAGCATATCACACCATCCAGGGCCCGACGAGTCCCGGGGTAGCAAGGCTGAATAGCATTGTTTACTTTTCTAAAAAAATGATTTCCACTTTGACATTTTTTCTTTTGTCTTAAATAATATTTTTCAATGTTCCAAAACTGTTATTTGAGTTATTGCAAATCATTTGTTTGACAATTTAAATGACTTGATGTTTTATTGTTACTATTTTTCTTTCATATCTTTATCCCTAAAATATTACTATTTCTTATCTTAATGAACCGACGACTGTGACATGTAATGAGACAACGCAACAAAAGAACAGTGATTCAGAAGAAATAGAAGAAGAGGATGTAATACCTGAAGAGATCGTCAGAGAAGTAGAGAATTTTGAGAACAATCCCAAGTCCAACCTGGACGAGACCGAGATAGTCAACTTGGGAGATTCCGAAACCATCAAGGAAACCCGCATAAGCATCCATTTGTCACTGTCAGAGAAAGAGGAATACACTCGGTTCTTGAAAGAATATGAGGATATCTTTGCATGGTCACACGACGATATGACCGGGTTGAGCGCATCCATAGTAGCTCAAAAGTTGCCTACAAATCCATTATGTCCGCCAGTGAAGCAAAAACTCAATATCTAAATAGTGCAAGTCCCAACGATGATTTTCAGCTAACAAACATACACATTCTGATCGACAACTGTGCCAAGCATGAACTCCAGTCCTTTGTAGATTGCTTCACCGGTTACCATCAAATTTGGATGGATGAAGAAGACTTAGAGAAAACAGCCTTCATAACATCATGGGGAGTGTACTGCTACAAAATGATGTTGTTCGGTCTGAAGAATGTTGGGTCCACCTACACGAGGGCCATGGCAATCATTTTCCATGACATGATACAAAAATAAATAAAGGTATATGTGGACGATGTCATCATTAAATCCAAGAGGGCTATAGATCACATAGTAGATTTGAGGAAATTCTTTGACCGACTACAGAAGTACAATCTAAATTTAAATCCCGCAAAGTGTGCATTTGGGGTTCCTATCAGAAAATTGTTGTGATTCATCGTCAGTCGCCGAGGAATAGAGTTGGACCCATCAAAGGTTAGCTATCCTGGAATTACCACCACCAAAAGGCAAGAAGGATCTGATGAGTTTCTTGGGGTGTCTCAACTACATCAGCCGTTTCATAGCACATTCCACAGTAATATGTGAGCCGATTTTTAAAATGCTGAAGAAGGATGCCGCAACCAGTTGGATCGAGGATTGTCAAAGGGATTCTAACAAAATCAAGGAATACTTATCCACACCACCAGTCTTAGTCCCGCCGGATCCTGGTAAACCACTACTACTCTACTTTGCAGTGTTAGATGGAGCCTTCGGTTGTGTTCTGGGACAACATGACGAAACGGGAAGAAAAGAGCAGGCCATATACTACTTAATGAAGAAGTTCACTCCTTATGAAGCATGATACTCTCTGCTGGAACGAACCTATTGTGCTCTAACATGGATAGCTCAAAAGCTAAGGCATTACTTATGTGCTTATACTAAATATCTCATATCAAGGATGGATACCCTGAAGTACATCATTGAGAAACCCATGCCTATTAGGAAGCTGGCCAAGTGGAAAATCTTGCTGAGTGAGTTTGACTTTATCTATGTAACTCAGAAAGCAGTCAAGGGACAAGCATTAGCAGATCATCTTGCTGAGAATCCTTTGGGAGGAGAACACGAACCCCTAAAAACGTATTTTCCTGATGAGGAGGTATCATTCGTAGGAGAAGATATTGTTGAAGCCTACAACATTTGGAGGATGTTTTTCGACGGAGCAGCAAATTTTAAAAGAGTGGGTGTCGGAGCCGTCTTGGTATCAAAAATCGGTCAGCATTATTCGGTGTCTGTAAAACTCAGATTCCCATGCACCAAGAACGTGGCGGAATATAAAGCTTGCATATTAGGGCTCAACCTGGCTGTTGATATGAATATTCAGGAACTGCTAGTGATTAGCGATTCAGATCTGCTTGTGCACCAGGTACAAGGAAAGTGGGATACCAAGAATTCAAAAATACTACCTTATCTGCATCATGTACAAGAAATGAAGAAGAGGTTCATTAGGATAGAATTCCGGCATGTCCCCAGAATTCATAATGAATTCGCATATGTATTGGCCACATTGTCATCAATGATAAAACATCCAGAAAAGAACTTCATCGATCCCATTCCAGTAAAGATCCATAAACAGCCTGCATATTGTGCCCATGTTGAAGAGGAAATGGACAGTAAACCTTGGTTCCATGATATCAAAGAGTATTTGGCAAAACGAGAATACCCGGAGCATGCAAACCATACTCAGAAACGCACACTTCGGAGGTTGTCCAATCACTTCTTCCAAAGCGGAGGAACTCTATACAGAAAAACTCCTGATCTGGGATTGTTAAGATGTGTTGACGCAAAAGAGGCTTCTAAATTACTCGAGGAGATACATGCTGGAACCTGCGGTCGACACATGAACGGCTTGTCTTGGCCAAGAAGATACTCAGGCCAGCTACTTTTTGATGACCATGGAAACAGACTACATCTGGTATGTTCAGAAGTGATACTAATGTCAGATACATGCAGACATGATATGAGCACCGCCAAGCGAGATTAACGCTACAAGCTCACCTTGGCCCTTTGTTGCTTGGGGAATGGATTTCATTGATCCAATCGAGCCACCGCCTCAAACGGGCACCAGTTCATTTTAGTGGCCATCGACTACTTCACTAAATGGGTTGAAGTTGCATCATACAAAGCTGTGACCAAGAAGGTCGTTGCGGATTTTGTCCGCGACCGAATCATCTGTCGATTTGGGGTTCCAGAGTCCATAATCATTGACAATACCGCCAATCTCAATAGTGATCTGTTGAAATCCATGTGCGAGACTTTCAAAATCAAGCACAAGAATTCCACAAGATACATACCTCAAATGAATAGAGCTGTGGAAACTACCAACCAAAACATCAAGAAAATACTAAGGAAAATGGTAGAGAATCACAAACAATGGCACGAGAAACTACCATTCACCTTATTGGGATACCGCACCACAGTCCGCACATCAACCAGGGCAACCTCTTATCTGCTAGTTTATGGCTCTGAAGTCGTCATTCCCGCCGAAGTAGAAATTCCTTCCTTGAGAATCGTAAAGAAGCCGAACCCAGAGACACAAAATGGATAAGGAGACGCTATGAGCAACTAGCCCTCATAGACGGAAAGAGAATGAATTCAGTATGCCACAATCAGCTTTATCATAACAAAATGTCCAGAGCCTTCAACAAAAGAGTCAAGCCTAGACAGTTCACACCGGGGCAACTGGTGCTGAAAAAGATCTTTCCAAATAAAGATGAAGCCAAAGGGAAATTCTCTCCCAACTGGAAAGGTCCTTACATGGTTCAAAAAGTATTTACAGGAGGAGCACTCATACTCGCAGAGACGGACGGTGAAATTTGGCCAAAGCCTATCAACTCAGACACAGTCAAAAGATATTATGTGGAAAATCATCTTATGCTTTTCTATATGATGTAAATTGAACTACGCTCGACCTGATTCACTTTTAAGAGGGGATACGTAGGTAGCCCTGTGGGTTCGTCACAATACAATAAAATTTCTATTTTCCCACAACCGGAAATTAGGGCACAATTTTGAGGAGGACCCTCAAAATTCCGATGCAAGTTTAGCCAACCGTAGCATATGGAGCAGCCAGAAGGGTCAACTAGTTAACTGGGGCAGAATTTTTAGGAGGACCCTCAAAATTCTATGGCAGAAGAAGTCGCAATGTCTCTGATTATGTCACGATTACTGGTTCATCTAACTAATTTCCAAACTATATACTACTATGTCTTTTGAAAATTATGCACGCACACTTTTGTAAAAGGAAACTTTTCTTTAGCAAACGCTGTCCTAATAGCTTGAACGGGATCTTCAGACAGAGCGGGGAAAATTTTCACGAACCGAGCGGGACCAACCGTTGTGGACCTCGAGGGGTCCCTAACACCTTCCCCTCAAGGTAATTTTGAGCCCTTACCGGATCTCTAGTGATGCAAACTAGTTTCATGATTTAATTACTCTAGTTTCCCTAACGCAGCTTAATCCATTAGGTGGTGACTCTTCAAATCCCATATCGCATCCCAAAAGGAAGGGAGTTGTCTCATAAATGTCGAAACCCTGATTTCGCGCGAGAAAAGGGGGGGCGCGACAACCAATAGTGCTGCCTAAAATCCTGGTACCTCTTCGCGGCACTCATATGGATGGAATACCGCGAGCTATGGGCCTCCTAAAGAATCAACTCCTGAAGCCCATCCACATTGGGCACACATATCTGGGCGTTCATCCTCAACATTCCATCATCACCAATAGTCACATCTCTAGCATCACCTCGCCGAACCTTGTCGTGAATGACGAGTAGATGGGGGTCATCATACTGTTGCTCCCTGTTATGATCATAAGGATAAGACCAAGATACCACGCAACCCAACACTCGAATCCGCTCAAAATATACAATCTCACAAACTGGCTGGCTAAGTGCCTCTCTGCTGCTGAAAGATATGCCAAACTCTCCAAACTCTCCGCCTTGCGACTCAAAGAATCGGCCACCGCATTGGCCTACCCCGGGTGGTGTAAAATGGTGATTTCATAGTCCTTAAGTAGCTCCAACCATCTCCGCTGACGCAAGTTTACATCCTTTTTCTTGATCAGGTGTTGCAAACTCCGGTGATCGGTGTAGATTTCACAAGGCATACCATACAAATACTGCGGCCAAATCATCAGGGCGTGAAACATAGTTGTTAACTAAAGATCGTGGACATGATAGTTCTTCTGATGCACCTTCAGCTGTCTGGATGTGTAGGCAATCACCCTACCATCATGCATCAACACACCGCGAAGACCAATCCGTGAAGCAGCACAATAGACGGTGTAAAACCCCAAACCTGTAGGTAGTAGCAATACTGGGGTTGTAGTCAAAGTTGTCTTGAGCTTCTGAAAGCTCTTCTCCACACTCCTCTGTCCACCTAAACGGAGCATCTTTATGGATCATCCTGGTCATAGGTGTTGCAATAGATGAGAATCCCTCTACAAAATGACGGTAATACCCCGCCAAACCCAGAAAATTGCGAATCTCCATAGCTGATGACGGCCTAGGCCAACTCTGCACTACCTCCACCTTCTTCGGATCTACCTTGATCCCATCACTCGATACTACATGACCCAAGAAGGCGAATGAGTCTAGCCAAAACTCACACTTAGAAAATTTTGTATACAACTTCTTTTCTCTCAAAGTCTGAAGCATAGTTCTAAGGTGCTGCTCATGATCCTCCCGAGTCCGGGAATACACTAGAATGTCATCAATGAACACAAGGAGTCAAGATAAGGCCAGAACACACTGTGCATCACATGCATAAAGGTTATTGGGACATTGGTCAGCTCGAAAGACATGACAAGGATCTCATAGTGACCATATCTGTCCTGAAAGCAGTCTTCGAGATATCTTGCTCCTGAATCATCAACTGATGATAGCCTGAATGTAAGTCAATCTTTGAAAACACCCTAGAACCTTGTAAATGATAAAATAATTCATCAATGCGAGGCAATGGGTACTTGTTCTTCACTGTAACATTGTTCAGTTGGCGATAATCAATACACATACGCATAGAACCATCTTTTTTCTTCACAAACAAGATCAGAGCACCCCAAGGTGACACACTGGGCCGAATGAAGCCCTTATCAAGCAACCCATGCAACTGCTCCTTTAACTCCTTTAACTTAGGAGGATCCATACGGTAAGGAAGAATAGAGATGAGCTGAGTGCCGGTAACAAATCAATTCCAAAATCAATATCTTTGTTGGGCAGCATACCCGGAAGATCAGCTACAAATACATCTGGGCAATCCCTCGCTACTGGAACTAACTCAATTGTAGGGATATCAATACTAACATACACACATTAAGAAATGAAATAACCATGCGGGAGTATACTCTAAGGTACCCCTCCACTCTAATCGTGGTAAGCCTGGCATAACTAGTGTCATGGTCTTAGCGTGAAAATAAAGAAGAGCATAATGGGCCGACAACTAGACCATGCCCAAGATAACATCAAAATCTAGCATGCTTAGTATTAATAAATTTGCTCTGGTCTCAAAACCATTAAGAGAAATCAAACACGACTGATATTCGCGGTCCAAAACAAGAGAATCTCCCACACGAGTAGATACATAAACAGGGGAACTCAAAGAATCCCAAGATACGCCCAAATGTGGAGCAAAATAAGAAGACACATATGAATACATAGAGCCTGGGTCAAACAATACCGACGTAACTCTATTATAAATCTGAACAATATCTGTAATGATAGAGTCGGAAGCAACTACCTCTGAACGAGCCGAAAGAGCATAATACTGGCCTGGCCTCCCTCTCTAGGGCAACCTCGGCATCCCCGACTTCCACCTCGAGCTGGCTGAGCAGGTGGGGCGGCAGCTGGTGCTGGAAGCATGGCTGGAGGACCCGGCGGAGCACGTGGTGGCTGAGAAGTGTGTGGAGGTGCAACCCTCCTATGTCTAGGAAAATCTCTCACCATATGGAGAGTGTCGCAACACTCAAAATAAACCCTCGTAGGACGTGGCTAATGTGACTAACTCGGGCTAGGTCTGTTGGATTGGCCGCTAATAGCACCCTGAGTAGGAAGCTTACTAGATATTGGCGGTACATAATAAGGCTCCTGGGGCCTGAAATGAGGTGGAACACCACTGGCGGCTAGAAGAGCTGAATTAATAGGTGACTCACATAACCCCTATCATGGCGAGCTGCTGGGGCACCAGCTCCAGAATAATAACCAGTCTCTCGAGACCACTTGGACTCTCTCTCCTCTCTGTCCTGGGCAAGCATACAGTCCACTCTCCTGACAATACTCACAAACTGCTTATAACAGATATCCATCTCCAACTCCCTGACTATACTGATCCTGACACTGGGGTGGAGTCCCTCAATGAAGCGACGAACCCTCTCCCGAACTGTGGAAACCAATGCTGGTGCATGTCGGGCAAACTCACTGAAACGGACTGCATACTCTAACACAATCCTGAATCCCTAGCGCATCTACTTAAACTCCGCATGCCATGCATCCCTGTGGCTATGAGAATTATACTCTCTCAAAAACATATCCGAGAACTGAGTCCATTTGGTTGAGGTTGCCTCCTCCGGACTACTCAGCCCATAAGCACGCCACCACTAGTAGTCTGCTCCTCTAAGCTGGAATGTGGCTAAGGAAACCCCACTCATCTCCGCTATGCCCATAGTATGGAGAATGCGATGACACAACTCCAGAAAACCCTAAGCATCATCTGAAGCTAGTCTGCTGAAAGTAGGTACGTGGTGCTTCTTTGTCACACCCCAACCTTGGGGAGCGCGCATATTAGACATTTTCTGCCCAACTCATTATGACCAAGAAAATAGTTTCTTAATAATTATACAACCGGAAGAGTTTTGTAAATATTTCCAAATTGATCCAACTAATACCTCATTGGTAAGTTCTTCAAAATTACAAACACTTTTTAATTTGAAGGGACAAGGGTCCAAACACAACATAATCCACTAACCCTTCCAATACCCATATACAACCGACATAGTGCCTATGGAGCCTCTAATGATACAAAAGAGAGTCATAACAACGCCGACAACAAGGCTCCGACTATACCTCAAAACGTGGCAAACATACAAAGATGTACTACATGACCCCAGGGAGAAATGGAACTCACCAAGTCTGCTAGGACGATGATGATGATTCACCATTAGTTGCGATCAACACTGTCTGCTATGGAACCACCTACATCCATTTAAAGAAGTAGCGCCCCGGTAAAAGGGACGTCAATACTGTCGAATAGTACTAGTATGTATAACTAAACACCATCTCATTAGAAAGAACATTAATACAAGAAGAAATAATCATGGAATCAATGGAAACCTTAAACAACACGACAACATCACATTAAGAATCACATAGGATTTCAAGCAGTTTTCATAGCTTTAAATGGGGACATCCTTATTATCAATACCTCATCATTTACAATACCACTGTACTTTTATACGAATTCTGATCACGACCCAATCATCTATGTCGTCCTATTAGAGACATTCACCACAATCATAATTCCAATTTCAATTTCAAATTTCAGTTTCCAGCTCAGTACCACCATGTGTGAGGCATGGCGTCTGATCACGACCCGATCGGCTAGGCTTTCATAGCCAAGACATTACCATTTTTCATAAATCATCTCATTTCATGTTTCTTTCATGTTTATCAATTCATCGGCACTAGTGGCCACAATCGTTATATCATATTTTGGCTCTTGACCGTATTTCATAATGCAAGTTCTTTCCCACATTTCACATTATTATTCAATAAACAAGCCTTTCAATTCAAGATATTAGGTAAACACGAGAGCAATTATAGATCGTAGGCAACCAAAGGCCTTCACATACTTTGACAAAAAAAAAATTTCAAGCTCAACTAGAAGTCTAGGCTTTTTAGCACATATTCAATGTCCTTAATACATCCTCAAACGACAAGTTACCATAAACACATAATTTTCTAGAGTTTCCTTTGTAACTAGGCGTATCCACCTGTCAGAGAGCCCCATAAACACGTTCTAACAACACATTATGATTTAATAAAGGACCACAAAATAACATTAATCTGGCTTTATAAGGAAGAAGTGATACAAAATTTATGGCAAACAACTTCGTAAAATTATTACATGGCTATTCAAACAATTGCGGTTACTTCTTTTTCATTTCATCCTCGGTCTCCCAAGTGGCCTCCTAAACTTGCTGGTTTCGCCACAATACTTTCATGGGGGCGATCTCTTTGTTCCTCAATTTACTGACTTGCCTTTGATGAATGTCAACCGGAAGCTCTTCATACGACAATTCCTCATTAACCTCAATGGTCTCTACTGGCATAATAGCAGATGGATCTCCCACTACTTTCTTCAACATAGAGACATGGAATACCGGGTGCACCAATGACATATTGGGTGGTAGCTTAAGCTTTTAAGCTACCCGACTGATCCTCTGAATGATTCCATATGTCCCGACATACCT
This sequence comes from Nicotiana paniculata, assembly GCA_005239505.1. Classification (NCBI taxonomy): domain Eukaryota; kingdom Viridiplantae; phylum Streptophyta; class Magnoliopsida; order Solanales; family Solanaceae; genus Nicotiana; species Nicotiana paniculata. Next base: position 47,138 of record ML352756.1, read on the forward strand.
CGGACTCAATTTCCCTTTGTTTCCAAATCACATAATACCCTTCATGGGGGACACCTTCAAGAATATCCAATCATCTTCTTTGAACTCCAAATCCCTACGACGAATCCGCATAAGATTTTTTGTGACTCTGAGCAGTTCCCAGCTGCTCCTTAATGATCTTAACCTTTTCCATAGCCTGATGCACAAGTTCTGGCCCTATCAGTTCAGCTTCCCCGACCTTGAACCACGCAATGAGGGATCTACATCTCCTACAATACAATGCCTCAAATGGTGCAATATGAATACTAGCATGGAAGCTGTTATTATAAGCAAACTCGATGAGTAGCAAATGGTCGTCCCAACTACCTTTGAAATCAAGAACACAAGAACGCAACATGTCCTCAAGTGTCTGGATAGTCCGCTCTGCCTGCCCGTCAGTCTGTGGATCGATGGCTATGTAAGATTTACCTGAGTACCCAAACCTTGCTAAACTTTCTTCCAAAAGTTAGTTATGAACTATGCCCATCAATTGGAAATGATAACAACTGGAGTTCCATGCAACCTGACTATTTCCTTGATATACAACTGATCATATTGTTCCGCTATGTCAGTAAATTCAATTGGCAAGAAGTGTGTTGATTTCGTGAGTCGGTCCACAATTACCCAAATTGAGTCAAACTTGCGTTGGGTGCATGACAGTCCTACCACCAAGTCCATATTAACCATTTCCCACTTTCAGATTTGAATTTTTTTTTTATTCTGAGCCAACCCACCAGGCCTTTGATGTTCGGCCTTTTCTTGCTGAAAATTTGGACATTTTGCCACAAAGTCTGCTACATTCCTCTTCATATCGTTCCACCAGTAGACTTCCTTGAGATCATGATACATTTTGTAGAACCTGGGTGTACAGAATAGCTATAAGTGTGAACTTCAGCCATGATTCTTTCCCGAAGACCGTCTTTATTTGGAACACAAAGTCGCCCTTGGTACCGTAGTGTACCATCATCCATGCCAAGAGAAAAGTTTTAGTCTCATTTCTATGAATCCCGTCCTTCAACTGTACCAACAATAGATCGTTGTATTTCTTTTCTTTGACTTCTACAACAAGTGATGGTTTAGTTTTATTTTGCACAACTACCCCTCCTTTACTAGAGTCCGCAAGGCGAATTCCAAAACTAGCCAATCGATGAACCTCATTGGCCAATCAGCCTTTGATGTGCCTCCAAGTGAGCCAAACTACCATATAGTTCCAGCTAAGAGCATCCACATCAACATTGGCTTTTCCCCGGGTGATATAGAATATCAATGTCGTAATCTTTGAGTAACTCTAACTATCTTCTCTTCCATAATCAATTCCTTCTGTTTGGAAATATATTGAAGGCTCTTATGGTTCATGACTATATCCACATGGACCCTATACCGACAATGGCGCCAAATCTTTAATGCAAATAACATTGCTGTAAGTTTTAAGTCATGTGCTCCATAGTTCTTCCCATGTTTATCACATTTCTCTTAGATAAGACCTCCTGGGAATCGAGTCTACAATAATTTCTCTGATATGTTTACCATCCTCTATTAATACTCCCAACTTGCTCTTCCAAATTTTCAACAAAAGATATTACTAGATGAGTTTTCTTATAGGACCTTGTGTTTCAGGTGAATAACATTTGCTAGCTTGCGCACACACCCGGATAACATCAACCTGCATGACATTGTATCAAATGTAAGGTAACATTGTGCTCAGACCTTCTTTCCCCTTATGTGCCTTATAGAATTTCAAGAAACTGCTCCATTTCTCTTGTGAATATTATCACGACACCTCTTTACTTTTAAAAATCTCCCAAAACACATATCAACACCCTTTATATATATACAATTTAGGAAGAGTCACTGGCCCGAACTGGGCATTCTTTGAAACTTGAGATCCTCCTAAATTCCTTGTCAACGACTTTTGATTTTTCCTCTTAAGTATAAGACTTAGTTCACCTGATTTCATCCATTATGAGTAACTCACCTTAATTCCCAGTATTGTAGCTACCAATAGAGTTTCCTGGTATTGTGGTTTAAGAGCTACCATGTTAAACACGCCTAGTCCATAACAAGTGTTCATGCTCTCTAAATCTGTTAGGAGTTCATCTTGCTCATCTCTCGACACTTGTTGGGATATCCGCGGGAAAGTGTGCTCATTCGCGTATCACTTAACACTTCCTTGCGCTTAAGATTCTTAAGAGGCCCTCCATCAAGTCAAAATTCACTCTTGGTTTATTATAGCATCACATTTATTTCTCCTACTCGTTCCGCCTTTCTTAAAGCCTTGAAACTTTAGTTAAATCGAAAATCCATGATTAGCCCATTCCAAAAAACTCGCAACCTTTCACATTTAACCTATAGTACTTCCTTGGGTTCCATTGTTTCTGACCCTTTAAAAAGTATAAAATCCCATTAGAAACGTTACCCTTAGTTTGAAGGATCGTTAACCCGGTCATTTACATCTCCATGTATGAAGAATTTACCTTCCTTAACCTTTCACCTTCTTGGTGTACTAGTGGTCTATCATTAGCATATCCTTTCAGAGAATCATGTTACCCATTATCATTTTTCTAGACTGATGTTTTAGACTTCAACATCACACAAGAAGATAGGTTACTTTGCGTGGTATCCAATTTTCGAGTGCTATCTCAGCAGAAGAACCTGGTTCTTCTTGGTGTTCCAACTACTACTATTGCGTAATAATAAAAAGCAGTAAAGTAAAAACACAGATATTTTTACGTGGAAAACACCTGACTCAAAAGGTGAAAAAACCACGACCTACTCCTCCGTAGGATTTGCTCAACTCTTCACTAAAAACTCTGAGCCAAACGGACTTACAAAATAAACTCTTTTGTAATCCAAGGACTAACTCTAATCCCTTTGTAGTAACTAGCCCCTGGCTAATTTCTACACACCTAAAGTTAACTCTAACTTGAACAATGCATACCTATTACAATTGCTTCTATGAAAGCTGAAAGATACAATATTAAAAACTCCTACTACAATGAACTAGACTCAATAATCAATCAGATGGAACTGGTTCTTCTAGTTGAACTGTAGCCTTTGCATCGCACAATGATTCTGCTAGCAAAAATAACTCTGGGAATTTTTCTTTCAGACTTTGATTCACTTCAGCTTTGTGCGTGTTGAATTCCAGCAGAAATACATCAAGTATTTATAGAGTCAGTCATTGAGCTTGTCTTCCAATTCTAGTTCAACTCTACCTGGGTGAACCAATTCGAACCAAACTTAACTTCCTTTCTTCTGTTACTTTCCTTGCTGAATTTGACTTCAATTAATCAGACCAGTTTGCAACCTTTTCACATTAGGAGAGGATCTCTTGGTTCATTGATATTTCATATTCAAAACATCTCCTAAGTATATACGGTTCATGTGCCATCTAGTTATCAATATGTGTGCTCTAATGGATGTGCTTCAACTGGTCAGCCTTTTGTCAATCTTCAAAACTATGCAGTGATATGGGTCAACAAATTCCCCCCTTTTGATGATGACAAACTCTGTGCTTAATCATGTATACACTTCAAAGAACTTTGTATTGTTTTAAGCATTAATCATAGAGAATCCGGGTTCATTAGGTTATAAATATCACTTTAAACTTTAAAAATATTTTTGAAAAGTTCAGCAAAAACTATCTTACCCCTTTTGGCATAATCGAAAAGTTTGCAAAATGATATACGTACCAGTTTTATTAATTGTTACTCATGGCCACTGAGGCAACTGCATGTGCAAAGCATGATTAATCAAAACAAGAAACCAATAAATGTTAGATAACTCAGAAATTGAGACAGGTCAATAACTACAAGAAAAATTCATTGATAAGTAATGATAATCAACCACCATACAAAAAAACAAAAACAATCTAACCATGAGCAAAAAAAATAAAAAAACTGAAACTAATAACTGGTCTTAAGATTGGTTATGAAAGCTCTGAGAAGCCTAAGGATGGGAAGGTGCAGTGGCGGTTGTGGAATTGGATTGTAGGAGAGACAGCATCTGCTGAAGAACACCCTCATCCTTTTCTTTCTCCTTAGCTAATTCAGCTCTAAGAGCATCCCGCTCTTCTTCAACCTCAATCACACGAGACTTCAAACGATTGATCTCCATATCCTTAATCTCAATTTTTTGCACCAAAGTTCTCACTTTTTTGTTGTATGGTTGCTTGCTAGATGAACCAGGTTCATCCACAGGAACATTGACATTGTAGTCACATGTAAGCAAAGTTTCTTTCCCAAAATAATCTTTGGTCGTAGCCATCTCAGTCTTCCTTACTGGAACCCCAAAATATGCAAGCACTGCTGTCAGAATGAAGCCATAAGGAATTGTGTGTTCTTTGGTTCCGTTCACCACACTGTCAAAGAGTTGGATGATAAAAGCTGGCTAATTAATTTGCTTTCCCCTGAACAAGCATTCCATCAAAGTAAGATCCATATAATTTTCCATGTGCCTTCTTTCTTGTCTAGGTAGTAGGAAATTGATGACGAACTAAAAAAATTAGCTTGTGCTCGGGCTTCATCTCACTCTTGTAAACCGGCCTAGGTTCAATCTCCTTCTCACTATTACTAAAGAACCTAGTGATGTCGATTGCTGAGGCCGTCCCATCTAGACAAGGCCATCTCTTCCTTGTATAGTCCTCATAACCCTCAGTTGGTATGTTAAGAATAACACCCAGTTCCTTAACATTAGAGGAAACCTCAATTTCTTTCACCATAGACGTGACCCTGCCTTCCTTGACACTGGCATTCCCTATAAACTCTACCAACTCAGCTCTTGCCAGCCTGCCTTCCATGCGAATGACCAGGTCCTTCCAGCCTTGCACCTCCAGAGTTTCCCTCAGATATTGCATTCCAGGATCCTCTAAATCCTTCACCAGCTTACCCCTTAGTATTGTTCTTTTTCCAAACATGGTAACTCTGTCAGTCACCACTCAAATTTCCTTCTCCTCTCCTCCATTGCAGTCTGCATCATCATCACAAACAACTTTCACTCTCTTTGGCTTGGACCTGGTCTTCTTAACAGATCTTGTTGGTGCGACAGACATCCTAGCTGACTTCTTTGAAGAAGCCTTATCCTTTGTGGGTTTTGGTGTCTCAGCCACGCCTGGAGCAGATTGCTCCTCCTGTTGGACCAGGTCCAACCCAGTCTCTTCAATCTCAATAGCTTCAACAGGCTCTCCAACTTTTGTTTTTCTTTTTGCTGCCCTCTTCTTCTTTCTCTCCTTTAGAGCCTTTTCTAATTTCTCTTCTTATTCTCTCACATTGCTACGAGTAGCTCTAACTTTTGGAGCAGAACAACTTCAGAAATTTTCCTTTTCTTTGAAGGAACTGGGTGGGTTTCCTTCTTGGGTTTCTGACTCCTTCTTCTCTTGGGGTTATAAGAATCCCCCAGTTTTTTCAACCTTTCAATCAATGTTTCTTCCCCCGATGAACCAGGTTCATCTGTACCTTTCTTCAGACTTGCAAGACCTTCTGCAGCTTCCTCAACTATGCTTCCCCCTAAATCAGTGACTTTTTCTCCCATGGTTTCAGGAATGGGACTATAGATAACCAGCATGGCACCATCCGCCCTAGATCCCCTCACATCTTCTTCTCCCTCTCTCTCGAGAATTATTTATTTTCTCCCACCCTTCTTCCTTCCAGGTATTTCGACATCAATAACAGACCCTGCTAACACGAATCTTTTATCAGCAGAAGTAAGTTCAGAATCGGTTTCAAGATTACCTTTTTCAGAACTGGTTGAACCAGATGCTTCTTCCTCATTAGCTGATTTAAATGATTCACTGGATGAATCTGACTTAGTACTTTTGTCTGCTTTAATAAGGTCCTCAAAGAATTTTTCCCTAGCCTCAGAAGCAACAGATTTTCGGGCAAGAACTTTAACACGACGATTCTTTGAGGCAGGAGTAGGGTTTGGAATGGGTTCAACAATGGGTTTGTTTTCGGGGGATGATGGAATTTTTGGTGATTCGGAGCTGTAAGCAGATGGAGAATTGGAGATAGATTCAGAATATCCTCCATCGTAATCACGATTTGGTTAGGAATTAGACGAAGAAGCTAGTTGAGGTGAAGACCTTTTTTATGCTTTGTTATGAGAAAAGGACGAGTTGCAAGTTCTGGGTTGTGTAGGATGAGTTAAACTTGGTTTCAGGGTAGCTTTATGAAGAGAGGAGTAATGATTTCCTTTTATAAGATATGTCCATTAATGTTACAACGGATAAAAATTTATTCAAGTGGAAGTCTAATAGTTGTAGGTGTGTCATTGATTTGACGGTTGAGAGTTCCCTATTTCTAGGATAATCGAGTGTTGATGTGACTCCTTGGAACGGGTTCATTTATGGATTGGTCAGAGACTTAGGAATGAACAAAATATTGATAGAATCCTACTCATGTGTGACTGTAATTGAATTACTATATGGAGAAGAGTACGTACCTTGTTAGTCAGATGAATCAGCATAGATGAACCAGGTTCATCCTGTTAGAAATCTTTAAATTGCCTCAATTTGTAAAGATAGATAAACATTATTAGTATCCAGGGAATCATATTAATGCATGGAACAAGAGTATGGCAATAAAGATATGATGTTGAGCAATTATTAATCTAATTAAGTACCTAATTAAAATTTTCTAGCCAAAAAAAAAATCATTTATAAAAATATATATATATTTTTTTTTAATCGGGTGATCTTAATCATCCCTAATTCCAGCCAGTTTCTCTCAAAATGCTCCCTACTAAGTGCTTTAGTGAATATATCAGCAATTTGATGATCAGTAGCAAAAAATTCGATTGAGATCATCCGTTTTTCATAGTATCCCTTAGGAAATGGTGTCTAACATCTATGTGCTTAGTCTTTTTGTGATGAACCGGGTTCTTCGTCATACTAATAGCACTAGTGTTATCACAAAAAATAGGAATGCATCCCACATCCATACCAAAGTCCATGAGTTGTTTTTGATCCATAACAACTGGGCACAACATGAGGCTGCAGCCACATATTTAGCCTCAGCAGTAGACAAGGGTACTGAATTCTTTTTCTTGGTAGCCCAATACACAAGGAATGAACCCAAAAAGTGAGCCATACCTGAAGTAATTTTCCTGTCAACCAGGAATCCTGCATAATCAGAATCAGTATAACCTACAAGGTCGAAATTACTACCTTTAGGATACAAAAGGCATAAATCAGTGGTGCCTTTCAAATATCTCAAAATTCTTTTTACTGCAGTGAGGTGGGACTCTTTTGGATTTTCCTGAAACCTAGCACACAATCCCACACTGAACACAATATCAGGTCTACTGTCACTGAGATACAATAGAGACCCAACCATCCCTCTATATAGCTTCTGATCAATAGATGAACCAGGTTCATCCACATCCAATTTTGTAGTTGTGGCTATGGGAGTGTCTATTTCTTTTGAGTCTTCCATTTTAAACTTCTTGATCAATTCTTTCACATACTTTTATTGGTGGATCATTGTTCCATTTGGATTTGTCTTAATTTGCAAGCATAATAAAAAGTTTAGCTCACCCATCATACTCATCTCAAACTCACTTCCCATTAGCATAGCAAATTCCTTTCTCAATTTCTCAGAAGTCGCTCCAAATATGATATCATCCACATATATTTGCATAACCAGGAGATCCTTACCTTTTTGCCTATAGAACAAGGTACTATCAATTTATCCTCGTTTGTACCCATGTTCTAGAAGGAATTTTGATAATCGTTCGTACCATGCTCTTGGTTCCGGTTTGAGACCATATAGAGCCTTATCGAGTTTGTATACGTGGCCAGGTGACTCCTTGCTTTCAAACCCTGGAGGCTGCTTGACAAATACATCTTCCTTTAGATAGCCATTTAGAAATGTACTCTTAACATCCATCTGATGAAGAGTGAATTCCATGTGTGTAGCAAATGCTACAAGATATCTGATTGCCTCCAGTCTTGCCACAGGGGCAAAGGTCTCATCATAGTCAATTCCTTCTTCTTGACTATATCCTTGAACAACTAATCTCACCTTATTCCTTGTAACAGCTCCATACTCATCGAGCTTGTTCCTGAATACCCAATTGGTGCCAATTACAGATCTATCTAATGGCCTGAGTACCAAGTGCCATACTTGACTTCTTTCAAACTGATTCAGCTCTTCTTGCATGGAATTTACCCAATCAACATCTTGTAGGGCTTCCCCAATGTTCTTTGGTTCGATCATGGATAGAAAGGCATCAAACGCACACAGATTTTTCAAGGATGATCTTGTTTTGATTCCGAATGCCAAATCTGTTATAATGTTCTCAAGAGGGTGAGAGCTTTGATATCTGCATGGTTTAAGTACCAACTGTTCATTCCTAAATGATTCCATGGTGTCTTGTTGTTATAGAGCAGGATCAGGGCCAGTTTGCATATGTTGAACCAGGTCCACCTTTCACGCTTGCTTTAGTGTGAGCACTGCTTCTTACCAGTCCAGGCTCCTGATCTTCAGGTTCCTGTCTCTCAGCGAGAATGTTAATTTCATCAAAGACAACATGTATACTTTCTTCTACACCCATAGTTCTTTTCTTATACACTTTATAAGATTTACTATGTGATGAATATCCCAAGAATACTCCCTCGTCACTTCTGGGGTCAAATTTTCCTAGGGAATCTTTTCAATTATTATGTACAAAACACTTGCATCCAAAAGCCCTAAAGTGGGATATGTTGGGCTTTCTCCCTTTAAGTAATTCATAGGGAGTTTTCTCTACCAGAGGTCTAGTCATGCATCTATTGATTATGTAACAAGCATTATTTATTGCTTCGGCCCAGAAGATGAGAGGTAGCGTGCTAGATAGGAGCATGGTTCTTGCCATGTCTTCAAGAGTTCTGTTTTTCCTTTCAACAACCCCATTATGTTGTGGGGTTCTAGGGGAAGAAAAGTTATGATTAACACCATGTTCATCACAGAACTCAGCAAACTTAGTATTCTCAAATTCAGTAGCATAGTCAGATCTTATTGATGCCAGTTGATGTCCTAATTGATTTTGAGTTTTCTTGACAAATGAGGTGAACGTATCAAATTCTTCATCCTTAGATGTCAGGAATATGGTCTAAGTGAACCTTGAAAAATCATCATTTAGCACCATCACATATCTCTTACCACCTCTACTCAAAGTTCTCATAGGACCACATAGATCCATATGAACCAGTTCCAACGTCCTGGTGGTACTGACTATTTTCTTACTTTTGAAAGAGGACCTTACCTGCTTCCCCCTGGCACATGCCTCACAAACTTTGTCTTCCTTGAACTTAATGTTAGCAAGTCCCACCACTAAGTCCTTAGAGACTAGTTTGCTAAGCTGGGTTGGACTTGCATGACCAAGTTGTTTGTGCCACAGGAGGGGATCACTGTCCAACACACTTAGAAAAGTGAATTCATTTTCAGACAGTGTGGACAAGTCTATGACATTGATGTTATTCATTCTTTTTCCTTGCAAAACAATCTTGTCAGTAAGCAGGTTAATTACAAAACATTTTGTGGAAGTAAAAGCAACCAGTTTACCTCTGTCACACAGTTGTGATACACTGATCAGGCTATATTTCAAGCAATCTATTAGATACACATGTTAAATGGATCATCTATCATCCTTACCTACCTTACCAACCCCAGTGAGTTCACCTTTCTTTCCGTTTCCAAAGGAGACATTTCATCCTTTGAGACTTTCAAGTGAAAGGAACTGTTCCATGTTCCCAGTCACATGCTTTGAGCAGCCACTATCCAAATACTAAATCTGGCAGCCTCCTCTCACTTGAACCTACAAAAAGAATCAAAGGTTAGTCTTAAGAACCCAAACTAGTTTGGGTACTTTTCTATGAGAGAATGAATGAATCAAATTTTTCTTGGTCCAATTTGGTAGCCAGTTTTTCCCTTTTACAAACCCCTCATTTTTTCGACTGGCATGCTCTTTTGCAGTACACTCATATTTTTAGTGCCCAGTCTTACCACAACGGGTTCAGATTTTATTCTTAGGAAGAGTGAGATACTTGTATTTGGGATCCCACTTGGGAAATTGACTTCCAAAGCCAATCCCTCTCTTGTTGTTACTATGATTCTCTTGAATCCATATCAGGGCGTCAGTGTATTTGTTCCATTTACAAGTTTTATCTAATTCATGTTTGACTTTGCGAAGTTCTTCATTAAGAATTCTTATTTGTTCGTCCTTGGCATACATCTTATCTTTTAATTTTCCCATGTTTTCTTCTAACATGATATGAGAATGATCAACAACCTTTTTACTTGATCCTAGTTTTAGCTTTAAGTTTTCACATTTTAGTTCTAGAATCTAAGTTTCAAGTGGATGGACCTTGTTCAACAAGTCAGTGTTTTTCTTTTAAGATTCACTGACTCAGATTTCCAAGTTTATGCACTTTGCTTTTAGCATTGCACATTCTTTAGATAGTTGATCCTTATCATTGGTTGTTTCCTCAGAATCATTTATGAAATCAAGTAGGAACTCAGAGAGTTTTTCCTTAGATAGGAACTTTACTTTGTTTTTAAGATGAGAGATACTTACCTCTGGTTCTTCATGTGATTCCTTGTCAGATTCTCCAATTTCCATGAGCGCCTGATCTTCAGTCTCCCCATCGTCTGATTCTTTATCTAAACTTTTCCCCCAAGCAGGAACCATAACCTTTGTTGTTGTTGTCTTGGGTTGAATATGTTCCTTCCTCCTGTTTCTTTCTCTCATATCTTTATTTTTTCCACTCTACTTCCCACTGAGGAAAGGTTTTAATGAGATGGTCAATCTTACCACATTTATAGAATCCCTCGTTGGTTGGTCTTTCTGGAGGTTTTGCTTTGTTGTAGTTTCCTCCTCTAGAGATGCCTTTCGTCCTCATGAGAAAGTTTCTGAATTCTTTGGTGATCATGGCCATCTCATCATCTTCCAGATCTGCTCCCTCAGTGAATCATAGGGCTAGACTCCTCTCCTTCTTTGGACCATCCATCTTCATTGTCTACATTCTCAGTTCATAAGCAGTGAGGTTTCCAGTTAGCTCATCCAATCTGAGGGTTGCCATATTTTTGGACTCCTGGATAGCAGTGATTGTGTTTTCCCAAGAAATAGGCTAGACCCTTGTTAGGATCTTCTCAACCTTGTCCTCTTCAAGAATGATTCTTCCAAGAGACTTTAGTTCATTAGTCAAGGTTGTGAACCTTGTGTTTATCTCTCGGATAGTCTCTCCTTCTTTCATAGTGAAGTTTTCATACTAAGAGTATAGTAGAGTACTTCTTGACCTTTTTACTTGAGGTGTTCCTTCATGGGCGACTTGCATGGTGTACCAAATATCTTTGGCATTGGTGCAGCTTTGGATTCTGATGTACTCGTCTGACCTAGTCCACATACTAGCCACTTTTTGGCCTTTGCATTCTTCTCCCATTTATTTAGATCTTCAGCAGTGCAATCAGCTCTTGTCTTTGGTATATCTATACCTTCAAAAGTCTTCATCATGATGGCTAGAGGACCATCAGATGTCCCAGAGTTCATAGTCTTCTCCATTTAGGTGATCTTTCATCCTATTTTTCCACCATAAGTAGTACTGGCCATTGAAGAGTGGTGGCCTTGCATTTGATTCACCTTCCCAATTTCCAGGTGGTGCACTTATCTTGATCTTCTCCAAGGTGTTAGCCTTTCAAGGATAACCCGCTCTGATACCAATTGATGTTTTACACTTCAATACCACACAAAAAGATAGGTTACTTTGTGTGATACCCAATTTTTGAGTGTTGTCTCAGTAGAAGAACCTGTTTCTTCTTGGTGTTCCAACTACTACTGTTACGGAATAATAAAAAGCAGTAAAATAAAAACATAGAGAATTTTACGTGGAAAACACCTGGCTCAAAAGGTGAAAAAACCACAACCTACTCCTCAGTAGGATTTGCTCAACTCTTTACTAAAAACTCTGAGCCAAACGGACGTACAAAATAAACTCTTTTGGAATCCTAGGACTAACTTTAATCCCTTTGTAGTAACTAGCCCCTAGCTAATTTATACACACCTCAAGTTAACTCTAACTTGAACAATACGTACCTATTACAATTGCTTCTATGAAAGATGAAAGATACAATATTAAAAACTCCTACTACAATGAACTAGACTCAATAATCAATCAGATGGAACTGGTTCTTCTAGTTGAACTGTAGCCTTTGCATCGCACAATGATTCTGCTAGCAAGAAGAACTCTGGGAATTTTTCTTTCAGACTTTGATTCACTGCAGCTTTGTGCGTGTTGAATTCAAGCAGAAATACATCAAGTATTTATAGAGTCAGTCGTTGAGCTTGTCTTCCAATTCTAGTTCAACTTTATCTGGGTGAACCAATTCGAACCAAACTCAACTTCCTTTCTTTTGTTACTTTCCTTGCTGAATTCGATTTTAATTAATCAGATCAGTTTGCAACCTTTTTGCATTAGGAGACGATCTTTTGGTTCATTGATATTTCATATTCAAAACATCTCCTAAGAATATACGGTTCATGTGCCAGCTAGTGAGTTCAAGATGTGTGCTATGATGGACCTAGTTCAACTTGTCAGCCTTTTGTCAATCTTCAAAACTATGCAGTGACATGGGTGAACATAGACTATGCATGACTTCAACAAAATATTAAAACATCATAGCTACATGGTCCTACTCTTGTTTCATTGTATTTAAGTAGCCTTGCTCTGGCCATTCCTTCCCCACTTGGGGTGAATGTCCCGGATTTTGACAAAAGTCTTGAATTTAGAAACTTAAGGGGCATATGTCTCATGTCTCTTGTTCGACTATTAGGGAGATTTAAGTCGCCACGGTATTAATCCCATAAGTGTTCTACTCTTATTCGGCCACAGAAGCTTGGGATTCTAATTCCTCATGTCAATATCCTTCAGGAGTGTACACAACTTCGTACATTTCTGTATTCTTATAAAATTCATAGTACAAGGGTCTCCCCATTGTGGGTTCAATTGAGTCTCCTTTCATAAATTCTTCTCCCTTGTGAGAGACTCACACTCTCATCATTAATCTCCTGGTCATGCCCTCCATATATCACATGCTTATATAACAAATTTTCTTTTACACCTCAGGATCACATACATTCTTCCCACACTACCCACATCATCACATGTGCTATTTAAGCTTAGGTCTCATTTATCAAGTCAAATGTCTCTTTGGAGGTGGGTAATATCTTTTGTCACTTTCCATATGTAAAGTATGCTCATGATAGTATGTACTAATCTTATATGTCCATACCATTCGTTCAACATGATACATATTCCAGCTCCATAATAGTTAGGCCTTTGCCCATTTGTCATGTCATATGGTAACATTACTTGGAATAGACTAAAGAGAGTTTGAACTTACCTTGAACCTTAATGCACGAGTTAGAAGACAATCTTATAATCAAGTTTTATCACACGATCTTGAGTGCTTGAGAAAGGTAACATTCCTAAATGTCCATGTAGCCTCCAACTTATAGATGTGGTCTACAACACACCGATAAGAAGGACTCTACTAAACACGGCTCCGAGACATCCTAGGACACTTTAAAACTTAGGCTCTGATACCAAGTTTGTCACGCCCCTACCTCGGGGAGCGCGACCCGCGCCTCAACCGAGTGAACCCGAATGAGAAAGCCTATTAGACATTTTCTACCCAACCAATTATGATCAAGAAAATAGGTTATTAATAATTATACAAACGGAGGAGTCTTGTAAATATTTCCAAATTGATCCAACTGTTACCTCATTGGTAAGTTCTTCAAAATTACAAACACTTTTCAATTTGAAGAGACAAGGGTCCAAACACAACATAATCCACTAACCCTTCCAATACCCATATACAACCCACATAGTGCCAAGGGGCCTCTAATGATACAAAAGGGAGTCATAACAACGCCGACAACAAGGCCCCGTCTATACCTCAAAACATGGCAAACATAAAAACAAAATATGTACTACATAACCCTAGGGAGAAATGGGGCTCACCAAGTCTGCTAGGAAGATGATGATGATGCACCACTAGCTGCGATCAACATTGTCTGCTATGGAACCACGTACATCCATTAAAAGATGTAGCGCCCCCGACAAAAGGGACGTTAGTACTGTCGAATAGTACTAGTATTTATAGCTAAACACCATCTCATTAGAAAGAACAATAATACAAGAAGAAATAACCATGGAATCAATGGAAACCTTAAACAACACTACAACATCACATTAAGAATCACATAGGCTTTCAAGTAATTTTCATAGCTTTAAATGGGGACATCATTATTATCAATACCTCATCATTCACAACACCACCGTACTTTTATACGGAGTCCGATCACGACCCGATCGGCTAGGTCGTCCCATTGGAGACATTCATCACAATCATAATTCCAGTTTCAATTTCAAATTTCTATTTCCAGCTCAGTACCACCATGTGTGAGGCATGGCGTCCGATCACGACCTGATCGGCTAGGCCTTCATAGACAAGACATTACCATTTTTCATCGATCATCGATCATCTCATTTCATATTTCTTTCACATATATCAATTCATCGGCACTAGTGGCCACAATCGTTATATCATATCTTGGTTCTTGGTCGTATATCATAATGCAAGTTCTTTCCCACATTTCATAGTATTATAATTTTCAACAAACAAGCCTTTCAATTCAAGATATTGAGTAACACGAAAGCAATTACAGATCGTAGGTAACTAGAGGCCTTCACACACTTTGGCATAACTATCTTTATTCAACTCAACTAGAAGTCTAAGCATTTTAGAACATATTCCATATCCTTAAATTATCCTCAAATGACAAGATAGCATTATGGGAACATTGAAATACATATGGTACATATATTCTTGCAATACAAGCACGTATGAAATAGCTAATTCTATATCAATAAATTTTGGGACTTACACCAATTGCATGGACATCAAGGGGTTAAATTTCTAAGAAGAGTGGGTCTTAGCCATACATACCTTGCTTGAGATTTTACTTAAATTACTACAACGTTCTGGAAGATATTCATAGTCTTAGCTCGTTTGAGCGTCCCATCAAACACTAGGTGTGCATTAAGTCTTTAAGGTCCTTTTATAGAGGATTTCATCAACCTTCAACCCATCCTTTAACACTTTTATCTCAACAATGTTCTTACTCCCGTTGAGAACACATGCAAGCAAGATAACAACTCCAATACCCACGAACATTCTTGATAATTACCCATATTTAGCTAACATTCAAAATTAGGGGTTAGGGTGTAGAATCTTACCTCAAGGATGAAGATCTAGTGTGTTTTCCTTGTTAATCTTCAAAGATTTGGGTAAGAACTGAAGAATGCTTTAATAAAGATCACATTCTCACTCTAGGCTCCCTCTCTCACTCTAAAACATCAGATTTTTTGTGAAAAAATGAACCGTTGCGAGCATTTAACGAAGTTAGGTCAGGTTGTAAAGATAGAAGAATGGAACCCGAGCTACCGACCGCATAGGAATAAACTATGGGGCCTGATCAATCTGGACCTTCTGCTCAAGAGTACGAGTTGCGGGAGTCTATGCCCCTCCCCTGTCCTGATATGTGGTGGGAATGAGTGGGATCAATCTAGCTTGAGCTAAAGTGCTGAACATGCTCATGAGCTGGGCTAGAGTCTCCTGGAGGGTTGGTGAAGCAATAGCAACCTCTGGTGCCCGCTCTCCAGTTGGAGCTGTCAGGGGCTCCTTTGGCGCAGCTCGCGCAGGTGCTCTGGCTATACTGCGTGGTCATCCTCTACCTGGGCCCCGGCCTCTACTGGCTCTAGCAGGGGGATCGGGTGCCTGATCGTCAGATCTCCCGGTACGGTCCTCACCATCTGTGTGAAAGAATAGAATAGAGAATTTTAGAATTTGATGTTAATAACTCGCACGACAAGGAAATCAAAGAAGTATGATTTTCCTAATAGTTCAATAACCTCCCAAAGATACGTACTGATGTCTCTGTACTGACCCGTGAGACTCTAATAAATTGGAATATGACTTACGATACCTATGAACCTAGAGCTCTGATACCAACTTGTCACGACCCAAACTCTCCCTCCGTAAATTTTCGTGACGGCACCTAGTCTTGACGACTAGGTAAGCCTAACACTTTGCGAAAATGAAATAAAAGCATGATCATATGTCGTGCCCCTTTTTCTCGTTAAATCGGGTTTCGACACGTGAAAAGTATTTTAAGTAAGAGTGTTAAAAGAGAAAGTCACCACCTAACGGATTAAGGTGCTTAAGGGGACTTCCCTCACACAAGGTTAGGCAAGCCACTTACCTCAAACCAAGCTCAAATCAATCTGAAATAATGCTCATTCCATGAATATCCGACTCCGAATGGTCCAACTCTAGACAAACCAAATTACATAACGTAAATATAATTATAAGAAACTAATCTAGCAAACGGAATGAAAGTTAAAACAAGAAATTGGAAAATCGCTCAAAAAGCCTCCCCGGGCCCACGTATCGGAATCGGGTAAAAGTCACAAATTATGACACCCATTCACTCACGAGTCTAAACATACCAAATTTTCTTAAATCTGATACAAAAATCCCAATCAGAACCCAAAAATTTGGCCAAAGGATTTTTCCCAAAATTTCCCCAATTTTCCACTCCAATTCACTAATTTAGTGATGAAATTAAAGACATAATCATGGGAATTAACCAAAACAAGGTAACAATCACTTACCCCAAACACCCATGCAAGAATCTCTCCAAATATCGCCTTCTACCGATCTCCCAATTTAATTTTGTGATATGAATTAAAACCCCTCATTTTTGAATATTTAATACTTCCCATTGATTTCTTAATCGCGATCGCGGAAATAGCCTCGTGATCGCGAAGAACAACTTCGCTTCGTCAGAATTTACCTCTACGCGAATGTAGAACACCCCGCGCAAACGTGATGCACTAGCTTCTTACGCTGTGCTATCGCGATTGTCCTCACGCGACCGCAAAGAGTAACACTTAAACTCCATTGCTGCCTCACTACTTCTTCGTGAACGCGGCCTAGCCCACGCGTTCGCGATGCATAGCATGATAACCTTACGCGCTCGCATCTTCATCTTCGCGAACACGAAGAGAAACTTTAGTTGACCACTTAGATGACCTATGCGATTGCGAGACCTCCTTCGTGAACCCGATAAAGAAAATGTCTGCAACAAACACCAGAAAATCTACCAACTCCCAAGGTCCAAAAATGATCCGTTAAGCATCCGAAACTCACCTGAGGCCTCCAAGACCTCAACCAAACATAACAAACAATCCTAAAACACCATATGAACTTAGTCGATCCCTCAAACCACATCAAACAACATAAAAACATGAATTACACACGGATTCAAGGCTAATAAACTCTAAATTTCTAAATTCTACAAACGACGTCGAAACATATCTAATCATGTCTAAATGAACTCAAAGTTTACACACAAGTCAAAAAAGACACCAAGAACCTACTCCAACTTCAGAAAACCTTATCCGGCCCCAATATCAAAATTTCCATTGCCGGCCAAAATCGCAAAAATTCTAACTTTCGCCAATTCAGGCCTAATTCCACTATGGACCTCCAAATCACATGTCGGACACGCTCCTAAGTCCAAAATCACCTAACAGAGCTAACCGAACCATAAAAATCCAATTCCGAGATAGTTTACTCACGAGTCAACATTCGGTTGACTTTTCCAACTTAAACTTCTAAATAAGAGTATATTTTGATTGTTTTGTTCATTGTTTGACTAGTTTGTGATTGTTTGGACTTAAATTGAAGATTTAGAGAGGCGTTGGAGCAAGATAAGTCTCATGTATAACTATTTGAGGGGGAAACAACCCCTGGGTGATGTATATTCTACATTTGAGGAATGGTTTAAAGAGTGTGTCAGTGCATCTTACATACCTGCTCACTTGTGAATATACTTGATCACTTGTGATTTGTTAAAACTACATGTAGGTCAATAATCCAAACTACGATGTTAATCTATTTTTGATAGATAAATCTTGGGGATCTGCACCTATGGTTACAACTATGTTTATGTATTTTGTGAATGGTTACAAATTTCACTCGAGGAATGCTCCAAGTATAAAAAAAGAAATAACAGTGGGGTGTGTGTCAAAGGTGGTGAGGGTAACCAGGATGGAGAAAATGATTATTATGGTGTGATCAAAGAGATTCTAGAATTATCATATGCAGGTTGGCCAAATAAGAAGATCATACTTTTCCGATGCAAGTGGTTTGACCCAACACCTAGAAGAGGTACAAATGTACACACGCAGTATAAAATAATTGAGGTTAATAAAAAGAGGGAGTATGATCACTATGATCCTTTTACAATTGCAGAAATAGTTCGGCAAGTGTATTATGCTCCAAATCCATTGTGGAGGGATTAGGCTGATTGGTTGGTTGTAATTAAATGGTAGGGTTGAAGTTGACAATGTGCTAGAAATGACTTAGATCATCCTCAACGCATATTAGAAGAAGTTAATATGGAGGAAATAACAATCACAGAAAATGAGGATGAAGAATCACCTAATGTAAATGAATTAAGTGAAGAAGAAGAATTTTCAGACGAGGAAGGATACTTCTAAGACGACTATCATGTTAATTTTTCAAGAGCTCTCAACTTATAAAGATTTATATTCTAAATTCTAACCTTTTCTTTAATTTATGCAGATGACCTATAAGGGTCGAGGTTGGTCTAGGATGGATAAGAGTCGTATTGATCATGATGATGGTGCTACACCCTCGCTTCCTTCCGCTCCACAATTGTATCCCTTCGCTGCTGATGGCGGGAAGCAATCTTCTAGGCACACATCTATTCCACCACATCGATCTACTAATCAAACTACCTACCATTTGCTCTCCCAGTAGTGTTTACCTTGAAAATGGAAATTACAATTTTATTTGATTATGTGTTTCAAAAAATACGTGATCTATTTTAATATCGGTTGTAATTTCATCCGCTGCAATTGAAAGCGGGACACGAACTTCCTTTACATCTCACTCTCCCTTTGCTTGATTTTGAAAATGTCAAACTTTCTTGTAGCAACCTTTATGGAACCAACATGTGATTTCACAAAGGATTCTGCCATCATGGCAAATTAATATATCGAGTTCAGGGTCAGGTTATGATACCACATCATGGCCCATTTAGATAGTGTTTCTCCAAATTTTTACAATAGAACGAATTCAATCTCTTTGTCCCTCAGGTCTTTCCCTTTCACAGCACAGTGTAGGTAGTGATGTGCTCATTGGGGTCCAAAATTTCGCTGTACTTCGAGAAATCGAGCATTCTGAATTTCTTCGGGATAGGCATTGAATTTGTACTTGAAGGAAATGGATTTTGCACGAATTTTTTTGAATCACACCCTTCAGAACTGGGGGTGCGCCTGGGATTTGATCGACCCTCGAGTTGTAAGTCATCACTTTTTTGTCGTTAGCTTCTATCTTCGTTTCTCCTAATTCAATCCTCTTTGCGAGGTCGTCGAGCATTTTCATAATGGCGGGGTCGGATGCTGACCTGTTATTGCTCGATATTTCCAGTATCTGTTCAACTCGAGGAGCCGCTTCTGGTGGTGCTGTGATCGAGGTTCTCTGATGGCTTTGTAGCTGAGCAATAGCCACCTGTTGTGCCCGCAACATTTCAAAAATAACATGAAGGCTAACTACCCTTTTCCTTTGAGCAGGGGTTCCTGTGCTTCACGCTGGTCTCCTTTACGAACGCTTCCGTCTGTATGAAAGCTCACGTCGACATGTTGGGCGTTGCGTGAGCCTTCATCAATAGGAATTTGCACTGGTACCCTTTCAGGGTTTTGCGGCGGCATTCCGGCACCTGTAGCAGCTGCGCCATTCTCACTGTGGTCCTCAGGACCGTTGTTTTCATGCGCGTTTACTGAGTTAGACATTTTCTGACCTGAAATTGAAGATTCTTGGGCAAGAAAAAGTGTGAAGAATAACTTGTATTTTTAGAATGCCAGCACTACAACAATCACTATTATTTTTAGCCCTACGGTGGGCGCCAAACTGTTTACCTTGAAAATGGTAATTAGAATTATATTTGATTATATGGTTCTAAGAATACGTGATCTATTTTAATACTGGTTGTTTAGGCATTAGATGTTGATTATGAGGCGAGAAGAGTGAAATAAGAGCGATAATAACTAGATTACGCAAACCAAGTGTCGAAGAGGCTAGACTCGAGGGTGGTCGGGTTGGCCTCGAAGTCGAGCTTGAGAAGCTTTACTAGGGGATATCGATAACGATGAAACTGTGTTAGAGGCCTTAATAATCGCCTATTTATGATCAATAAGTAATAAATGGAGAAAAATTAAAGAACACAATAAATGAGAAACAATAATTTAATGAAGCAATTGTAGAGAGTGTTTTTGTTAGAGAGAAGATGATGTTCTTGTTCTTGTATTGAATATCATATATCTTACAAAGTGACAAGGTCCCCTTTATATATGAGGGGGAATCCCAACATAGTACATGCGTTATTAATGTAAAGAGATATGGTCGGTACATCCATTTAATGCCACGGTACGGGATTGTACTATCTTGTGTACTTTGTCAGCTTTAACCATGTGCCCATTGCGCATTCCCTGCCTTTTGATGTCGACCCTTGATTTTTACTGCCTCGAGGTTGAGCACCCTCGATGTGCCCCTCGATGCAGAGCTCGGGCCTTCGAACCTTCATTTTTATGGAAGTGGCCGCGAAAGCGGGCTCTCTGATTTTAGCCGTATTCTTACCGTTCTCCGCCACAGGGCTATACACCGCTTCCTCCACATGATCTTGCATATAGTTACATGGGTCCATCGAGTCAGGATTCACATGTCCATGTGGTGGTACGTCTGTCATCTGCTCCGTTTTCTTCATCACCAGCTAGATCACATCCATCTAGATTTCAGCCAGCCGGATCGCAGCAATTGTCTAGATCACAATAGAGGTCTAGATCGCTGCAGGGGTGTGGATCACAACCATCTTGATCAGCAGCCCCGTATCCATCTCCATAGAGTTCGTCTCCTAGCATTTCAATACTTCACATTCGGGATAGTAGCACTGAGCCAGATACCTCTCCTTTTGTGCACGCTTCAGATTCATCGGAGGAAGATGATCCAGAAGAAGTGCAGTATGATTGTTATCATAGGATGATCATCAGTTCTGAGGGAAATGGGTAAGATTTATTTATTACTTCTTTGTTTTTGCTGGATTATAATAGCTAGTCTTGTTTATTTAATGTATTATCTATGTTTCAGGTTCACACCTAATCATCAGACTACAAAGATAATCACTGAAGCTCTTGGCCGGTTGTATGATTCACCCTATACGAGTTGGATTGACTTTCCACCGGAACTCGTGCAGCAAATTTTCAAAAAAATTAAGATTTTAATACAATTCTTATTTATTTAAGCATTATATTAACAATATTTTCATCTAATGTTACACACTTCATTTGCAGACTAAGTACGCCTGGAATGACCGGCATAACAGTACCATTCTTGCAAATTTTGAGTTCAAATGCCGTAAGAGACTATCTGATTCCTTCTGGTCTGATCAGAAGAAGAACAAGAAGACTTCATGGGTTCTACCACACATATGGGAGGGTCCGCTGATACAATGGACCACTGTGAAGTTCGAGAAGAGGAGTGAACAGATCCATCAAGATAGGTCGAGGACCGGGCGGAGACTACATATGTAAGTTTCATAACTACTATAACTTGAAATTAATGTTTATAATATTATATAGTTAATAGTTTTCTAACTTCTAAATAAATGGTCGCTACAATATTAATGTGGAGGAGTAAACTCAGAGCTTGCCACCGAATGAGCAAGGCGAGCAACAACCCCTTTTAGACGAAGAAGCACAGAAGATATCGTTGGATGTTGTCGGTGGTTCTAAAAAGGGGATAGCATACGACCTTCCAGAGAGATCATTTCGGCACTACAGGGCTGGATTGCAGGGTATAGGGACTTCCACCCAAGGCGAGGAAATTGATAGGTCGACTCTCTCATCCATGGAGAACAAGATCGCAAAGCTAACAGCAGAGCTTGAAGAAACATAGGCTTGAGAACAAAAGAGAGATGAACAATTTGGTACCCTTCAAGTTTAGCTAGAAAAGAGGGACCAACAATTTAATCTCCTTCAAGGCCAGCTGGTTAATCTTCTTCCTAGTGGTGATTTTCCCATTCCCCGGTCTCATGAGCCTTCCTCATATGCTAACCCTTCTCATCGTGATCCTTCGAACCATGCCGACCATGAAGCTTCTAGTAGTGAAGAAAGAGATGATGCAATACAAAACACTCATTGAATGGTGTATATTGCCAAACTAAGTCTTGAACTTGTGAATAATTTGGATTGATGATTGTATTGTTGATATTATTTTGTTATTGAACATTTGTATAGTTTTTGTTGTGGTTGAAGTTGTTGTTGTTGTGGTGGTTGTTATTAGCGTTATTGTTGTGGCGGTTGTTGGTTAATTGTTGTTGTTGTTGGTTAATTCTGGTTCAATGGCAGCAATGTAATGCTGCCATTATAGGATGGATATTAGTTGTAATTGGCAGGTGGTGTAGCTTAAAAGCATGCATATTCTGCCAGTTTTTACCTAGATAACCGATCGATTTAAGTCGAAAATCTCATATTAAAACCCATAAATTCATAATTTTTTACCGTGGTCGGTCAATAATTTTAACTTGAAATCTGCACATATTTGAAATTTCCGACCAAAGCCGGTCGAAAATTACGGAAATTACTTTTTTTATTATTTATTTTTATTCTTTCGGCCGACTTCAGTCGGTCTGTGAAAATTTACAAAGAAATACAAAATTATTATATATTTACAATTTAGATCGAAGTTGATTGCTATTTTGAAAAATAAACAAAAAATAATTTAAATAATTCTGACCGAAGTCGGTCGCTATTTTGAAAAATAAATAAAACATAATTTAAAAAATTATGACCGTCTTCGGTCGGTATATTTAACCGACCGATTTTAGTCGGAAAATTGCGATCGCCTTCGGTCGCCACACCTTAGCGACCATTATTTTTTCGACGAATTAAAAGTACTAATGACCCGGTCGGTCGTTCCGAGAGTTATAGCCCCATTTCCCCCATTTCTGCTTCTTTATGTGTTATTCAGCTATATTGTATGGTATCGGGTTGGTTGGTTCGGGTCCGGAGTAGTTTTGGAGTAGAATGAGACACTTAGTCTCTTATTTAGAAGTTTAAGTTGGAAAAGTCAACCGTATGTTGACTTATGAGCAAACGATATTGGATTTGAATTTTTATGGTTCGGTTAGCTTCGTTAGGTGATTTTGGACTTAGGGTTGTGTCCGGGATGTAATTTGGAGGTCCGTGGTAGAATTAAGCTTGAATTGGCGAAATTGAATATTTGGTAATTTTCGATCGGCAGTGGAAAATTCGATATCAGAGTAGGAATGGAATTCCGGGAGTTGGAGTAGGTTCGTAGTGTTATTTGTGACGTATGTGCAAAATTTGAGATTATTCGGACGTGGTCTTGTAGGTTTTGGCGTCGTCTGCGGAATTTTGATGTTTGGAAGTTCTTAGGCTTGAATCCGAGGTCAATTTGGTGTTTTGATATTGTTTTAGGTGTTCTGAAGGCTCACTTAAGTTCGTGTATTGATATCTGAATCGTTGGTATTATTTGTTGAAGTCACGAGGGCCTCGGGTGTGTTTCGGGTGGCTAACGGGTATGGTTTTGGAAGTAAAGAGTGGTAGATTTTCTGCTTTTTGGACTTCTGGTATTCTTCCTCACCTGCGGATGGGGAGCCGCAGGTACGTGGTCGCAGATGCGTTGGGTAAGCCGCAAATGAGAATTTTGAAGACCTGGCTGGGTCCGCAGGAGCGTTAGAATTGTCGCATCTACGAGCCCGCAGGTGCAAGGCCTGGGGCGCAGATGCAGAAGTGGATGCTTGACCAGTTTCTGCAGAAGCGGAAGGAAGAGCGCAGGTGTGCGCCCGTAGGTGCGAGGCATGGGGCGAAGGTGTGGAAGAAGGGGACTTATGTGAAATGCGCAGGCGCAGTCCGCAGGCGCGGTCCCGCATGCGCGAGTAGTAGGCCGCAGGTGCGAGAAGCCTGGGCAGAAGGTATATATATTGCACTTCGCGAATTACTGGGTAGTTTTCACCATTGCTATTTGGAGTCTAAAGCTTTTGGAGAGTTTTGAAGAGCGAATCAAGGGGGGTTTCATTGAGGTAAGCTACTTAGCCCTAATACTCGTGTTTATGGTAATTTTCCGTTGATTAAGCATGTAGTTAGTGGAGATTAGGGATGAAATTGAGGGGCTTAGGGCTTGGGAATTTTAGAGTTTGATTTGGGGATTTGAAGGACCAAATTAAGTCGGATTTTGATAAATTTTGTATGGTTGGATTCGTGAGTTACTGGGTTTTATAGTTTTGTGATTTTTTTAGATTTCGAGACGTTGGCCCGGGGGCCGGGCTTTAGTCGATTTTGGGATTTTTGTTTAATTTGAAAGTTATTCCTGTGGAATTCATTCCATCAACGTATATTGATGGTAATATACTGATTTTGAATAGATTCGGAGCATTTGGAGGCCGAGTCGAGAGGCAAGAGCATCACGGGTTAGAGATTTGACCGGTTTGAGGGAAGTAACGATTGTAAATCTAGTCCTGAGGGTATGAAAATCCAGATTTTGTATCATAATACTATTTTGAGGTGATGCACATGCTAGGTGACATGTGTGTGGGCGTGCACCGTGGATAGTGACTTGGTCCGTCCTATAGAAACTATAGAGTTGCATATTTTGTTGAAATTATATAATACATATGTGTTATAGAAAGAGTTTCTGTAAATTAGGTTGAATGCCATGTTTGGGCCTTGTGCCAGTACTGTTTGGACCCTCAGGGGAATTTCTTACTATCCTCTCACTGGTTTTATTTGAAATCTATACTTAGTCATGATGATACCTGTTTACTGCATAACTGAGTTTTATTACTCGGTTTTGATGCATATAAATGTTGTTTTGGGCTGAGTTCCATGTTTTTATTAGAAATGCCCGAGTGGCTTGAGAGGTTTATGACTAAGTGAAGCCGAGGGCCTAATTTGTGAGGTTTATGGGATCGGGTTGCACACTGTAACATGTTTATTATAGGCCGAGGGCCTGAGTGATTGATGCCATGATTTGGCTTGATATAGCGCTTGGGTTGAAGGAGCCCCTCCGGAGTCTGTACACTCCCCAGTGAACGCAGGTACCTACCGAGTACGAGTGTTAAGTGCCGAGTGATGAATGACTGGGAGGCATGAGTGATGGTGAGGTATGCCTGAGGGGCTGTTACGAGTGATTGTGAGGTATGCTCGAGGGGCTGTTTACGAGTGATTGTGAGGCTTGCCCGAGGGGCTGTATAAGAGTGATGTTTTGCCCGAGGGTTTGTTTATGATTTCATTATTTTCACTCAATTTTTACATTGAGCCTCTATTGAAACTGTTGAAAAGTATCTTTAAATGATTTTTCACTGAAACTTGATTTTACGAGATGATTTGACTCAAATACTGATTTGAAAGCATGTTGTTTCACTAAGATATCATACTGTGATCTTTATGTATTTTACTGCTCGTAACTACTGCTCAGCCTTTATTTATGGTTGGTACTTACTAAGTTGACATACTCACGTTTCTCCCTGCACCTTGTGTGCAGATCGAGGTGTTACTGGACATGCTAACGACTGTTGATTTCATCCGTCGCGGATCTATCAGAATTAGCAAGGTAGCTGTCTGGCTATTGCAGCCTGCTTTTCTCCATCCTATATTTCTATAGATGTTTTAGTTGTTTTCCAGACTGTATTGGTCTTAATATTATCAGACATGTATCGTAGATGCTCATGACTAGTGACACCCAATGTCGGGCTTTCTTTCTGAACTTTTCATTTGTTTTGAATTTCTTTATGAAGTTTATTATGAAATAGCTTTGAATTAGATTTGAAATGAAATATCACATTGTTTTGAGTACTAAGTCGGCTAGCCTAGTACCACGATAGGCGCCATCACGACAGGTAGTTTCGGTCGTGACAAAAGAGGTTGGAAATCGGTCGCTTTTCCTTTAATTCCGACTGTTTTCGGTCGGTTTTGGAGGACGAAATTTGACATTTTTGTAGTAGTGTCTAAGGGTAACTTTGAAAAAAAAAAGTTAATTTTTCTGAAAAATTAAATATTTTAACCACAAAAAAGGGCAAAAAAAATCACTTATAATGGACCTAAGATAGTAGTGAATAATAATATAAAGATTGTTCTATGGTGATAATAATAATTTTATGCCTTGTCATACAATAAAAAATAATTCATTAAAACTCTCTTCTATGTGTATAATCACTAAATATAGTGGAAAAACAATAAATATCGGTTGAACAAGAAAAAGAGAGTACTTCGTACGGTCCAAAATAAGTAATTTTTTGGTTGTTTTCATACATATTAAGAAATTCACCTTTTAACATTAATTAGCAATAAAATTGACTATATTAACCTTTACTATCTCTTTACATACATCTTCCTAACACATACTCCAACATCATTTACTCCAAGGAGAATGTAGAAAAAAATAATTAATTCATTTTTGAAATCTAGAAAAATTACTTATTTTGGACCACAAAAAAGAACAAAAAATTATTTATTTTGGATCGGAAGGAGTACTATATATTATTATTATTTCACACTAGTGGAAAAACATATGTACCCCACGTATGTTTTGGATCATAGCTAAATTAATCAGGTTGCATTTAATACTTAAATTGAATCTTTTTAATGTTTTATTTCACACTAGTGGAAAAACATATGTACCCCGCGTATGTTTTGGATCGTAGCTAAATTAATCAGGTTGCATTTAATACTTAGATTGAATCTTTTTAATGTTTTAATTAACCTTCAACTTCCAACAAATGCCTTAAAGAATGACCTTAACAAAGTTGCTTTGAAAAATAAAATACAGTCACAATATTAATTAATATTATAGCTGAATCATTTGGAATATTTGGGAATGTGGAAAAGTCGACTGTCTTCACCATTGCATGGAGGAGTGAGAGATTTGTTGCTATCGGTCTTCATTTGCACATTAAAATGGAGAATCTTTTTTTCCTGAGAGTTTGTGAAAATATTTATGATTCTTCTTTCAAGAGTGAAGCAAATGCATTGTCAAATCTAACACTTGTATGGATTAATATTTGTTCCGTCAGGCGAACGTATGTTTTAAGAAATGAGTTCTGCGGAATTCAATAATTTTGATTCAGTATTTAAAATTTTATTGATTATATTGTCACGATCCAAATTTCTAAACCACGGAATCGTGAGAGCGCCTGACATAATTTTTGCTAGACAAGCCGATGTTAGAAATTTACTAACTATTTCCTTTTAAAATTACTTAAACATAATAAAACAATTCAAAATAAATAAGAATTTAATACTTTCCACTAAACAACTTCATGAATACTAATAAAGATCAATAATTAAGCCGAACCACGAACTAAATATATACTATAAAACTACTCAGGGTCTGGTGTCACAATTCACGAACTACTAAAGAATACTACAAATAATGGTCCGAAAGAGATGTATCTCTTTTTTGAATGAAATAAAACAATATCTAAATAATAAAGAGAAGACTCCAAGAATCTGCGGACCCCAGCAAATCTACTTCATTTCTCCTTGCGAATAATGTCAGCTACTACTTTCACCTAACTCTGATCGGTACCTGGATCTGCACAAGAAGTGCAAAGTGTAGTATCAGTACAACCGACCCCATGTACTGAGTAAGTGCCGAGCCTAACCTCGACGAAGTAGTGACGAGGCTACGGCGGGGCATTAACAATATAACATGTGAACAATATATAAAAAAAGCAAGAAAGAAATTCTAAACTAAACAAAACAACAGTCTGTTGCAATAAATAAAATAACTCAGCCACCTTTTTCCATGTCTCAGCTATAACCAATTCTCACATAAGTTTCCAAATTTCAATTTAAATCACAGTAAAAATCAGAGTATGAAAACCTTTTTAATGAAATCGGAGTTTTCCAGAAATCCTTATTTTATTTTATTTTTGAAAATCAATATAACATAAATATTCTCCCTTATCGCTCATTGTTGCGGCGCGCAACCCGATCCCACATGTCCACCCTTATCGCTCCTCCATGTATACATATCACACTTATTACTCCTATTGCGGCGCGCAATCCGATCCCACCTGTCCACCCTTATCACTCCTTGTTGCGGCGTGCAACTGTCACGACACAATCTCCCTCCGTTGCGTATCGTGATGACACCTAGTCTTAGGGACTAGGTAAGCCTAGCATTTACTGAATATCCATAATAAATAAAGGAAAACTAGCAGTCCTGATATAGAATCTCAACAGAATGCACAGTGTTTCTCAAAACCGGTAGTACAAGTCATAAGCTCTACGAATCTTCTACAACTTCTAAGTACAACTGTTTGGAAATAGGTACAACAGTGTATGAATAATAAATACAAAGAAGGTGACTCCGACGCCTTCGAACGTAGCAACATGTTACCTTGACTCTCATCAGTAATCATCCACACAACTACTACAATATGAACCTGGATCTGCACACAAAAATATGCAGAAGTGTAGTATGAGCACACCACAACGGTGCCCAATAAGTATCAAAACTAAACTCGATGGAGTAGTGACGAGGACTAGTCAAGACACCACTATTCTACAAGATAAATAACATGAATGTAGAAATGACCAAACGTTACATCTATCTAAGACTTCACGAAATAATCTACAACAATGACAATATAAAGCGGAAGGCAATTATAGAAATCAATCACGAAACAGCACAAAAATACCTAAAAATATGGACAACAAAAGAAGCCAAACCGAAAGGAAACACAATACAGTAGAGAACACCAATAACTCATCTCTACATCGGTTTGTTCACATCGGGCCTTAGCAACTAAAATCCATAAACTGGTGGAAATCTTGAAACAACAGTTCATATGAAAACCTTTTGCAAATAAAACCATTTTAGTATGGAAGGGTTTCCTTTGAAAATATATTTTCTCCAAAGGTAGATATAAGTATATTTAATAGAGAGAATTACGTAAAACATAGTTTCTTTCAAAATACGAAACTTCTCAAAGATGTTTTCCCAATAAATGACTTCTAAATATCATTTTAGGCAAATGCCTTTCAAATATACCTTCGATGTATAAGTCATTCAAATATAATCATTTCAAACCATTACACCTACGCTTATGCGTTCACACTGTTAACCTGACCCATGCTCCGTGTTCGCACTGAGCAAAATCTACCCTAACCTCCAGACCCCACATAACCCTGTGCGTTCGCACTCCCTTGAGTGCGTTCTCATAGGGTAATTCCCTGGACACCAGCAACAACAATAAAAACACCAGATTTTTCC
Organism: Nicotiana paniculata; assembly: GCA_005239505.1. Lineage (NCBI taxonomy): Eukaryota > Viridiplantae > Streptophyta > Magnoliopsida > Solanales > Solanaceae > Nicotiana > Nicotiana paniculata. The sequence continues at coordinate 76,579 of ML352756.1, forward strand.
TACATTTTGCACTTCGACACTTACCCGAAATTCACCCGAGCCCTCGGGGCTAAAAACCAATTATGTACAAAACCTCAAAAATATCCTACAGACTTTTTCGAGTAATTATACCACCAAAATAACATCAAAAACAACGAACTAAACCCCAAAATCAATTAAATTTAAAACTTCTTTAAGCTTCAATTTTTCCATTTTTTATCCGAATCACGCATAACGAAGTCCATTTATTTCCAAATTTCACAGATAACACATATAAAACATATTGAACCTATTCCGGGATCCGGAACCAAGAGACGGGCCTGATACCACAGGTTTCACCTCAAATTTCATTTTCAAAAACCTTTATATTTTTCAGAAAACAATTTTCTTTAGAAATTCATTTCTCGGACTTGGGACCTCGGAATTCGATTCCGAACATACGCCCAAGTCCCATTTTTTCCTACGGACTCTCCGATACCTTCAAATCACGGATGCGGGTCCGTTTACCAAAAACATTGACCAAAGTCAACTTCATTCAAATTTCTAACACAAAAATTAACATTTTTATTAGTTTTTCACATAAAGGCTTCCCGACTACACGTCCAGGCTGCGCAAACAAATCAAGGTGAGATAGAAGGAGGTTTTCACGACCTTGGAACATAGAATTAGCTAGAAATATACGAGATGACCTTTTGGGTCATCACATCCTCCCCCTCTTAAACAAACGTTCGTCCTCGAACGTGCCAGGATTCACCTTGAACTTATCCAATCACTAATTGTACACTTCTAACACATACCCGCGGGTGATCCCACATCACCCAAACCCTCATAAGCCTGATGATACAATCACAGTCGCAATATAGCCTTCACATCACCACCGATAAGCATCATACCTCTACATCTCACCCTCTACTCATTTACAAAAGACCCCGATTCTAAATCCATATCTGGCATTAGCCTTAATCAGATGCATCAAGTCATGACTACACCCACAAGGCACGACCACACAACATAGTACGTCACACATAGGCTCATATAACACTTTCCATCACAATAGCTTCCCGAAACCAACTCGACAATGAAAATTAGCCCCACATCTGAAAGAACCCTGTTTTCCAAACCCCATAACATTGATAATGATGCAATGAACACGAAGACTTCATTATTAAACATCCGGGTCACCAGCCACAACTGACACCACCGGGCACACATCCCGCAAACTAAACTAAAGAAACAGATAACGAAATGACTGAATATGAAAATAGAAACATATAAAGGAACTATCAAACAAGCCCATAGGCACAATTCTCTATCAATACCGACTTACCAAAATCAATATAACAAGGAAGAAGCAAAGCATATGAACAAATCACAAGGATACCATCCTGATAAAATTCCCACTGCGGTACTCAGCCTGGTCCAAACATATCGAATCACAAATATCACGAGGACCTTGTCCTCAACTCTCAATCGCATACCAAAAATATATGCTACCAATTGAAATTCCTCCACTAATTCATTTCAGCTGATAAAATCATAACGCTAGTTGATCTCACATCTCGATGGGGTATCAAATCACAATTCGTAAACAAAATACTCAGGAAAATCACATAAAGCTTACCACGAATAACAACAAGGACTTACTTCCAGTGTCACTATTATCAAGAATGAGTAAAACAACGATAGACACGGGCTACTGCTCATAGAATCTCCCAACATGAGTAAACAAAAAATGGAGTGCAAAATATGGAACTCACTCATAAATGAAACAACAAATAAGGGAAATCGTCCCGACCAGAAGAGCTATAATAAAATACAATCGGTGCCCCCTGTAACACATCAAAACATACCGGTGTGATAATATCTGGCACATCGGCCTCCGACCTACTATATGCAACACAACAATGGGTCGGGTCTCCTCCTCTTAGGCGCCCTCTACTAACCTGAATACCCTGCTAACACACACCTACCTGAAGCTTGGAACAATCTCTCACTCTGTGGCTAACATCTCCATGCTGAAAACAATCTCACTGCCGACAAGGCTGTTGAAAAATACAAAATACGAATCCTCTGAGACCCATGAGTACCTGAAATCCCATGCGAAGCTGGTAATGCAAACTTAACTGGTTGACCCACAAAACTTCTACTGTGTTGTACCTTGCCTCCATAATACGGACTAGTAGATTCCTCTGATCTACGAGGCCTCATTACCTCCTTGAACTCTCTCCCTGATCTCGTCTGTCCTCTCGCTCCCGATCCCACGTGCTCTCTAACCGGCGAGTGATCCCTACTACCTGCTGAAACGAAGCATCCCACTCTAACTCTCGAGTCACGCTGAATTGAATATCATGTCTGAATCTCCCAAATGACTCTACGGACTCATCTCCAAACTGAAGCAACCAAGCGAAGTGCATGTATGGCCAACTCACTAAATCTAATGGCATGCTCCAATAGTGACACAACACCTTGAAGCAACTGCTCAAACTCCGCGCGCCGTACATCCCGAATGATTTGAGGTTCAACCTCCCTCAAAGCATCTCAAAAAATTGAATCCATGTTAGTGAAGCTAACTCGGTCAGGTGAACCCAACTCATACGCCGCCACCACTAATCCACCCGCTACTCTAAACTTGAGACATGACAAAAACAAACCCGCTCGTCACCACAATACCCGAAGCGCGAAGAATATAGTGACACTCCTCCCGGAAACCCTGGGCACCATCTGCCGCCAATCAACTATTTTTCCTCTGAGTCTACTGTCCTAACCACGGCTGAACTGAAACCATATGTCGTGCTGCCATGACAACGGGTACCTGACCAATGTGACCTTGCTACTCTAGAGTGTAGACGGTGGGAGTATGAGCTCATCCCCTGATCTGAGAAGCAATTGGCGCACTAGAATCAACCCTGCCTGAGTCAATGTACCACTTATATTCAAAACTGCGCTTAGGTCTCCTGAATTCCAGGGTAGCAGCAGGCACCCCCAGTACTTGTCCCCCAACTAGAACTACTGGCGACTCCTCAACAACTACTCTGGTAGGCATCTGAACTGCGGCACGTGCTCCTCGTTGGCCTCTGTCTCTGACCCTTCCGACATTTGCTTCGGGGTAACATTATCAGGAACCGCTGCTCGTGTCCTCATCGTTGGTGAGAGAATGGAACGATAATTTTAAACTTCAAGATCAATAAACTCGCACGATAGGAATGAAGGAAGTGAAATTGTCCTAATAGTTCTGTTAGCCTCTCGAAGGTAAGTACAGACGTCACCATTCCGATCTGCAAGACTCTACTAAACTCGCTTATGACTCGTATCACCTATGAACCTAGATCTGATACCAACTTGTCATGACCCAATTTCCCTCCGTTGGGTGTCGTGATGGCACCTAGTCTTAGGGACTACGTAAGCCTAGCAGTTACCGAATATCCACAATAAATAAAGGAAAACTAGCAGTCTTGATATAGAATCTCCACAGAATGTACAATCATTCCCAAACCGGTAGTACAAGTCATAAGCTCTACAAATCTTCTACAACTTCTAAGTACATTTGTTTGGAAATAGGTACAACATTGTATGAATAATAAATACAAACGTAGCAGCAGGTTACCTTGAGTCTCCTCGGTAATCATCCACACAGCTACTACAATATGAACCTGGATCTGTACACAAAAATGTGCAGAAGTGTAGTATGAGCACACCACAGCGGTGCCCAATAAGTATCAAGACTAACCTCGGTGGAGTAGTGACGAGGCCTAGTCAAGATACAACTTGTCTACAAGATAAATAACATGAATGTAGAAATGACCGAACGTTACATCTATCTTAGACTTCACGGAATAATTTACAACAATGACAATATAAAGCGGAAGGCAATTACAGAAATCAATCACGAAAGAGCACAAAAATACCAAGAAAGGTGGACAACAATACAAGCCAAACCGAAAGGAAACACAATACAATAGAGAACACCAATAACTCAACTCTACATCAGCTTGTTCACATCGGCCCTTAGCCACTAAAATCCATAAACTGGTGGAAATCTTGAAACAACAGTTCATATGAAAACCTTTTGCAAATAAAATCATTTTATTATGGAAGAGTTTCCTTTGAAAACATATTTTCTCCAAAGGTACATATAAGTATATTTAATAGGAAGAATTACGTAAAACATAGTTTCTTTCAAAATATGAAACTTCTCAAAGATGCTTTCCCAATAAATGACTTCCAAATATAATTTTAGGCAAGACTAATGCCTTTCAAATATTCCTTTCGATGTATAAGTCATTCAAATATAATCATTTCAAACCATTGCTTTTTAAATGATACTTTTCAATAAAATCCCTTGATAAAAATTTCCTCAAGATTTAACCACCGGAACTCAGTCCGTAACTCAGAAATTACCATGCCGTACAGGAGGAATATCAAATCTTGCCAATAAATGCAGCAAGACATCAGTAAGAATATCCAAATTTAGAACAACAAAACAAAATGCAAAGACAAGTGCACGACATCATCCTTAGTGCTTTTACTCTCAACCTCACCAAAACAAGTGCACGACATCACCCTTCGTGCTTTACTCTCATTCTCACCAAAACAAGTGCACGACATCACCCTTCGTGCTTTACTCTCATTCTCACCAAAACAAGTGCACGACATCACCCTTCGTCCTTCACTATCATTCGCACCAAAAGAAGTGCACGACATCACCCTTCGTGCTTTTACTCTCATCCTCACAATGAATAAATAGATACGACACGGCATTATCCTTCGTACTTTATTATCATAACATGGAACGGTATTATCCTTCATTCTTTAATATCATAACATGGCACGGCATCACCCTTCGTGCTTTAACACTCTCATCCTCACAATACACGGCATCACCCTTCGTGCTTTACACTCTTCCTCATCCAAACAATATCAAGAACAATAGTTTGGCAAGGAAAAACCAACAATATGACCCATAAATCACCACATCCGTCAAGGGAGTCAACAATACAAACAATATCTTTAATAGCATAACTAGTAATAGAAACCACAACATCCCCGCAAGGGAGTCAATATACAAACAATATCATTAACGGCATAAACAGTATTAGAAACCATCACATCCCGGTAAGGGAGTCAACAATAAAAACCATATCATCAACAGCATAAACAGTAACAGAAACCATAACATTCCCGGCAAGGGAAACAACTATAACCAATCTCACCTAAACAGTTAACTTCACGGAATAACACTCAATTTCCACAAAGGCCCAGTAATAGGAAACATCAAGGAAATACCAATAACATAAATGTCTAACAATTAGAGCTAAGTGGAACTTAAGGGAATAGTCATATAAATCACAATGTAAGACTCACGGCATGCTTAACTCCAACGAATAGATGTTCCAACTACACCTAGTCAACTATAAGGCTAGATGACATTAATTATAGTCAATTAGGCAAGCTAGGAAGAAAATATAGCATGATGATAAGAGAAGTAAAATATTCAGTTAAGTCAAGTAAGTCAAATAGACAACGAAAGAATCCAAAAACAAGTAATTCTAATTTAAACAGAAAGGGATGAATTTAACAACCAAGGGTTCAAATGTAAAAATTACAAATCATACACAGGTAATATATATAAGAATCTACGAATCCTAAAATGGCAATCTAATTGCAAATAAGTACGAGTACACACTCGTCACCTCGCATACTCGGACTACAATCAACAAGGAAGACTCAATCCTAAGGGGTAGTTCCCCCACACAAGGTTAGGCAAGATACTTACCTCAAAGACGATAACCTGGTACTCAAAAATAAACTTCTCGGGCGGAAAAACCTTCGGACGGATCACAATCAACTAAAATAACTTCAAAATACACAATAAACGTATAAGGAACTATTCCGAATAATAAAGTCTCAATCTTTACAACATTATAAAAATCGACCAAAAGTCGACCCCGGGGCCCGCACCTCGGAACCCGACAAATTTTACAAATTCCGTTGACCCATTCACCCACGAGCCCGAATATAAATTTGTTTTGAAATTCTCCCCCAAAACAAGGTCAAATTCCCAAATATTCAAAAAGCCCTAACTCTACCAAAAAATCCCAATTTCTACTTTTATTTCATGTTTTTAGGCTTAGAATCTAATAGATGTTGATGAAAAATGGAAGAAAACAAGTTAAAGATCCCTTACCTAAAAGGATATGGTGGGGAAGTACTTCAAAAATCTCCTAGGAGCTTTGGAGGAGAAGGGGTTTATGAAAAATGGCCTAATTCCCGTATTGGATTCTGTTTTGGGTATTTAAAAATGACTGGGCAAAATTACTCTCCGTGTTCGCGGGCCCAGGCCGCGTTCGCGAAGAGTTGGTTACACAGACATGTGCGTTCGCGGTTGTGGTGCCGCATTCGCACAGGGTATTTTACACCCATCCCCCAGCTCCCGCCCCCCCCCCCCCCAAGGCAGTGCGGTCGCGACCTATGCTTATGCGTTCACACTGTTGACCTAACCCATGCTCCGTGTTCGCACTGAACAAAATCTACCCTGACCCCCAGACCCCACATAACCCTGTGCGTTCGCACTCCCTTGAGTGCGTTCGCATATGGTAATTCCCTGGACACCAGCGATAGCAATAAAAACACCAGATTTTTCCTACGTTTTGCACTTCGACACCTAACCGAATTTCACCCGAGCCCTCAGGGCTCAAAACCAATTATGTACACAACCTCAAAAACATCCTACGGACTTTTTGGAGTAATTATACCACCAAAATAACATCAAAAACAACTAATTAAACCCAAAATCAATGAAATTTCTTAAACCTTCTTTAAACTTCAAATTTTCATTTTTGATCCGAATCACGCCAAACGAAGTCCGTTTATTTCCAAATTTCACAGATAACACGTATAAAACATATTGAACCTGTTCGAGGCTCCGGAACCAAAATACAGGCCTGATACCATAGGTTTCACCTTAAATTTCATTTTCAAAAACCTTTATATTTTTCAGAAAATAATTTTCTATAAAAATTCATTTCTCGGACTTGGGACCTCGGAATTTGATTCCGGGCATACACCCAAGTCCCATATTTTCCTACGGACCCTCCAGTACCGTCAAATCACGAGTCCGGGTCCGTTTACAAAAAATGTTGACATAAGTCAACTTTATTCAAATTTCTAACACAAAAAATATTATTTTTATAAATTTTCACATAAAGGCTTCCCGGCTACACGCCTGGGTTGCGCACACAAATCGAGGTGAGATAGAAGGAGGTTTTTACGACCTCGGAACATAGAATTAGCTAGAAATATACAGGATGACTTTTTGGTTCATCACATCCTCCCTCTCTTAAACAAATGTTCGTCCTCGAACGTGCTAGGATTCACCTTGTACGCATCCAATCACTGATTGTACACTTCTAACACATACCTGCGGGTGATCCTACATCACCCAAACCCTCATAAGCCCGATGATACAATCACAACCGCAATATAGCCTTCACATCACCACCGATAAGCCTCATACCTCTACTTCTCACCCTCTACTCATTTACAAAAGACCAGATTCTGAATCCAGATTCGACATTCGCCTCAATTAGCTGCATCAACTTATGACTACACCCACAAGGCTTGACGACACAAGATAGTACATCACACATAGGCTCATATAACATTTTTTATCACAATAGCTGCCCGAAACCAACTCGACATTGGAAATTAGCCCCACATCTGAAAGAACTCTATTTTCCAAACCCCATAACACTTATAATGATGCAATGAACACGAAGAATTCATTATTAAACATCCGGGTCACCAGCCACAACTGACACCACCGGGAACACATCCCGTAAACTAAACTAAAGAAACAAATAATGAAATGACTGAATATGAAAATAGAAACATATAAAGGAACTGTCAAACAAGCCCAGAGGCACAATTCTCTATCAATACCGACTTACCAAAAGCAATATAACAAGGAAGAAGCAAAGCATATGAAAAAATCACAAGGATACTAACCTGATAAAATTCCCACTGTGGTACTCAGCCCGGTCCAAACATATCGAATCACAAATATCACGAGGGCCTTGTCCTCAACTCTGAATCGCATACCGAAAATATATCATACCAATTGGAATTCTTCCACTAATTCATCTCAGCTGATAAAATCATAACGCTAGATGATCTCACATCTCGATGGGGTATCAAATTACAACTCATAAACAAAATACTCAGGAAAATCACATAAAACATACCACGAAGAAAAACAAGGAATTACTGCCAGTGTCACTATTATCAAGAATGAATAAATCATTGATAGACACGGGCTACTACTCATAGAATCTCCCAACAGGAGTAAACACAAAATGTAGTGCAAAATATGGAACTCACTCATAAATGAAACAACAAATAAGGGAACTCGTCCCGACCAGCAGAGCTATAATGAAATACTATCGGTGCCCCCTGTAACACATCAAAACATACCTTTGTGATAATATCTGGCACATCGGCCTTCGGCCTACTATATTCAACACAATAATGGGCCGGGTCTCCCCCTCTTAGGCGCCCTCTACTCACCTGAATACCCTGCTACCACACACCTACCTGAATCCTGGAACAATCTCTCACCCTGTGGCTAACATCTCCACGCTGAAAACAATTCCTCTGCCGACATGGTTGTGGAAAAACACACAATACGAATCCTCTGAGACCCATGAGTACCTGAAATCCCATGCTAAGCTGGTAATGCAAACTGAACTAGTTGACCCACAAAACTTCTAGTCATACCTTGCCTCCATAATACGGATCAGTAGATTCCTCCGATCTACGAGGCCTCATTGCCTCCCTGAACTCTCTCCCCGATCTCGTCTGTCCTCTCGCTCCCTGTCCCACGTGCTCTCTAACCGGCGAGTGATCCCTACTACCTGCTGAAACGAGGCATCCTACTCTAACTCTCGAGTCCCGCTGAATTAAATATCATGCATGAATCTCCCAAATGACTCTACAGACTCATCTCGTAATTATAGCAACCAAGCGAAGTGCATGTCTGGCCAACTCACTGAATCTAACGGCATGCTCCAATAGTGACACAGCGCCTTGACGCAACTGCTCAAACTCTACGTGCCGTACATCCCGAAGGATTTGAGGTGCAACCTCCCTCAAAGCATCTTCAAAAATTGAATCCATGCCAGTGAAGCTAACTCGGTCAGGTGACCCCAACTCATATGCCGCCACCACTGGTCCACTAGCTACTACGAACCTGATACATGACAAAAACAAACCTGCTCATCTCCGCAATACCCGAAGCGTGAAAAATATAGTGACACTCCTCCCGGAAACCCTGGGCACCATCTGCCGCCAATCCACTGAAAGATAGGAGGATGATACTTTCTGTGCCTCTCAATTCCAAGGTATTTTTCCTATGAGGCTACTGTCCTAACCACGAGATGAACTGAAACCACATGTCGTGCTGTCATGACAATGGGTACCTGATCAATGTGATTTCGCTAGTCTGGAGTGTAGACGGTGGGAGTCTGAACTCCTCCCCTGATCTGTGAAGCAACTGGTGCACTAGAATCAACCTTGCCTGAGTCAATGTAGCCACCCCCAGTACCTGTCCCGCAACTAGAACTACTGGCGACTCCTCAACGGCTGCTGTGGTAGGCATCTTAACTGCGACACGTGTTCCTCGTTGGCCTCTATCTCTGACCTTTGCGACATTTTCTTCGGGGTAACATTATCCAGAACCGCCGCTCGTTTCCTCACCATCGGTGAGAGAATGGAACGATAATTTTAAACTTCAAGATCAATAAACTGGCACGATAGGAATGAAGGAAGTGAAATTATCCTAATAGTTCGGTAGCCTCTCGAAGATAAGTACAAACGCCTCCGTACCGATCCACAAGACTCTACTAAACTCGCTTATGATTCGTAGCACCTATGAACCTAGAGCTCTGATACCAACTTGTCATGACCCAATTTCCCTCCGTTGGGTATCATGATCGCACCTAGTCTTAAGGACTAGGTAAGCCTAGCAGTTACGAAATATCCACAATAAATAAAGAAAAACTAGCAGTCTCAATATAGAAGTTCAACAGAATGTACAGTCTTTCCCAAAACTGGTAGTCCAAGTCATGAGCTGTACGAATCTTCTACAACTTCTAAGTACAACTGTTTGGAAATAGGTACAACAGTGTATGAATAATAAATACAAAGAAGGTAACTCCGACGCCTGCGAACACAACATCAGGTTACCTTGAGTCTCCTCGGTAATCATCCACACAGCTACTTTAATATGAACCTGGATCTGTACACAAAAATGTGCAGAAGTGTAGTATGAGCACACCACACCGGTGCCCGGTAAATATCAAGACTAACCTCGGTAGAGTAGTGACGAGGAATAGTCAAGACACCATTGGTCTACAAGATAAATAACATGAATGTAGAAATGACTGAACGTTACATCTATCTAAAACTTCACGGAATAATTTACGACAATGACTATATAAAGCGGAAGGCAATTACAGAAATCAATCACGAAAGAGCGCAAAAATACCACGAAAGATGGACAACAAAACAAGCCAAACCGAAAGGAAACACAAAACAATAGAGAACACCAATAACTCAACTCTACATCAGTTTGTTCACATTGGGCCTTAGCCACTAAAATCCATAAACTGGTGGAAATCTTGAAACAACAGTTCATATGGAAACCTTTTGCAAATAAAATCATTTTTGTATGGAAGAGTTTCCTTTGAAAACATATTTTGTCCAACGGTAGATATAAGTATATTTAATAGAGAGAATTACGTAAAACATAGTTTCTTTCAAAATACAAAATTTCTCAAAGATGCTTTCCCCATAAATGACTTCCAGATATCATTTTAGGCAAGACTAATGCGTTTCAAATATACCTTCGATGTATAAGTCATTCAAATATAATCTTTTCAGACCATTGCTTTTTAAATGACTTTTCAATAATATCCCTTGATCAAAATCTCCTCAAGATTTAACCAACAGAACTCAGTCCGTAACTCAGAAATTACCATGCCGTACTGGAGGAATATCAAATCTTGCCAATAAATGCAGTAAGAGATCACTAGGAATATCCAAATTTAGAACAACGAAATAAAATGCAAAGACAAGTGGAGGACATCACCCTTCATGGTTTTACTCTCATTCTCACATAAATAAGTGCACGACATCACCCTTCGTGCTTTACTCTCATTTTCACCGAAATAAGTGCACGACATCACCGTTCGTGCTTTACTCTCATTCTCACCAAAACAAGTGCACGACATCACCCTTCGTGCTTTTACTCTCATCCTCACAATAAATAAATAGATACAGCACGACATTGTCCTTCGTGCTTTATTATCATAACATGGCACGACATTATCCTTCGTGCTTTAATATCATAACATGGCACGACATCACCCTTCGTGCTTTTACTCTCATCCTCACAATAAATAAATAGATACAGCACGACATTGTCCTTCGTGCTTTATTATCATAACATGGCACGACATTATCCTTCGTGCTTTAATATCATAACATGGCACGACATCACCCTTCGTGCTTTAACACTCTCATCCTCACAATACACGACATCACTCTTCGTGCTTTACACACTTCCTCAACCAAACAATATCAAGAACAATAGTTTGGCAAGGAAAAACCAACAATATGACCCATAAATCACCACATCCCGGCAAGGGAGTCAACAATACAAACAATATCATTAATAGCATAACCAGCAATGGAAACCATCATATCCCGGTAAGGGAGTCAACAATACAAACCATATCATTAACAACATAAATAGTAACAACAACCATAACATCCCGGCAAGGGAAACAACTATAACCAATCTCACCTAAACAGTTAACTTCACGGAATAACACTCAGTTTCAACGAAGGCCCAGTAATAGGCAACATCAAGGAAATACCAATAACATAAATGTCTAACAATTAGACCTAAGTGGCACTTGAGGGAGTAGTCATATAAATCACAATGTAAGACTCACTGCATGCTTGACTCCAACAAAGAGATGTTCCAACTACGGCTAATCAACTATAAGGCTAGACGACATAAATTATAGTCAATTAGGCAAGATATGAAGAAAATATAGCATCATGATAAAAGAAGTAGAATATTCAGTTAAGTCAAGTAAAGTCAAATAGCCAGTGAAAGAATCCAAAAACAAGTAATTCTAATTTAAACAGAAAGGGATGAAATTAACAACCAAGGGTTCAAATGTAACAATTACAAATCATGCATAGGTAATATATATAAGAATCTACGAATCCTAAAAGGGAAATCTAATTGCAAATAAGTACGAGTACACACTCGTCACCTCGCATACTCGGACTACAATCAACAGGGAAGTCCTAATGGGTAGTTCCCCCCCCCCCCCAAGGTTAGAAAAGATACTTACCTCAAAGACGACAACCCGGTACTCAAAAGTAAACTTCTCATGCGAAAATACCTCCGGACGACTCACAATCAACTAAAATAACTTCACAATACACAATAAACGTATCAGGAACTATTCCGAATAATAAAGTCTCAATCTTTACAACATTATAAAAATCGACCCAAAAGTCGACTCCCGAGCCCGCACATCGGAACCGGACAAATTTTGCAAAATCCGATTATCCATTCACCCACGAGCCCAAATATATAATTTGTTTTTAAATTCGACCCCAAAACAATGTCAAATTCCCAAATATTCAAAAATCCCTAACTCTACAAAAAAATCCCAATTTCTACCTTTGATTTCATGTTTTTAGGCCTAGAATCTAATAGATGTTGATGAAAAATTGAAGAAAACAAGTTAAAGATCACTTACCTAAAAGGTTATGGTGGGGAAGTACTTAAAAAACCGCCTAGGAGCTTTGGAGAAGAAAGGATTTATGAACAATGGCCTAATTCTCGTATTGGATTCTGTTTTGTGTATTTAAAAATGATTGGTAAAATTACTCTCCGTGTTCGCGGGCCCCAGGACGCGTTCGCGAAGGGTTGGTTACACAGACTTGTGCATTTGCGATTGTGGGGCCGCGTTCACACAGGGTATTTTACACCCAACCCCCAGCTCTCCCCCTAAGGTAGTGCGGTCGCAACCTATGCTTATGCGTTCGCACTGTTGACCTGACCCATCTCTGCGTTCACATCTGTGAAGGTGGGTTCGCACTGAGCAAAATCTACCCTGACCGCCAGACCTAACCCTGTGCGTTCGCACTCCCTTGAGTGCGTTCGCATAGGGTAATTCCTTGGAAACCAGCAACAACAATTAAAACACCAGATTTTTCCTACATGTCGCACTCCGACACCTACCCGAAACTCACCCGAGCTCTCGGGGCTCAAAACCAATTACACACACAACCTCAAAAACATGTTACAGACTTATTCGAGAAGTTATACCACCAAAATAACATAAAAAACAACGAATTATACCCTAAAATCAATGAAATTTCTTAAAACATCTTTAAACTTCAATTTTTCCATTTTTGATCTGAATCACGCCAAACGATGTCTGTTTATTTCCAAATTTCACAGATAACACATATAAAACATATTGAACCTGTTTCGAGCTCTGGAAACAAGATACGGACCCGATACCACGGGTTTCACCTCAGATTTCATTTTCAAAAATCTTTATATTTTTCAGAAAATAATTTTCTTTAAAAATTCATTTCTCGAACTTGGGACCTCGAAACTCTATTCCGGGCAAACGCCCAAGTCCCATATTTTCCCACGGACCCTCCGGGACCGTCAAATCACGGGTACGGGTCCGTTTACCAAAACCTTTGACCGAAGTCAACTTTATTCAAATTTTTAACACAAAAATTATCATTTTTATCAGGTTTTCACATAAAGGCTTCCCGGCTACATGCCCGAATTGTGCACGCAAATCAAGGTGACATAGAAGGAGGTTTTCACGACCTCTGAATATAGAATTAGCTGGAAATATACGGGATGACCTTTTGGGTAATCACAACAACCCGCTCCCACTAGACAATCACATCACTTTATTTATAAAAAGGATTTTCACAATTTGAATCAAAGCCTTTCATAGTATTTATCTCTCAACAATTGTAAACCGAACAAGTTTCACTTTAAATAATAGTAAGAGCAGAAATGAAATAACAATAAAATAATGAGTATTCCAGCCCTTATTTTATAAACATAAAAACATGAATATTCTCCCTTATTGCTCCTTGTTGCGGCATGCAACCCGATCCTATCTATCCACCCTTACTCCTCCTCCCTATATATATCACCCTTATTTCTCCTGTTGCAGCGTGCAACCAGCTCCCACCAGACATATCATATCAGTTTATTTACGAAAACTTTCACCCTTCATGCCAAGCCTTTCACAACATTTTTGAAATCAATAATTTTAAACAGAAGCTGTAAAGCTCATAAATTTCAGCATTTCACAACGAAACTAACCAGCAATTATGTACATATCGTAACACTGACATCCAGCTCAATCCTTATGTAACATAACAAAATCAAGAGAACAACCACCACTTCCAAAATACTTGAAACAATACTTAACAATAAGTTAAGGAAAACAAAATAGACACCTAAACATCAATGATCCTGAAACAATTAAGCCCAGGTGCAAATAATTGGAAACGGGGAAGGGACCATGTTCAACAATAATTTAGTGGTACATAGATACTCGTCACCTCACCTATACATCACACACATGTAAATTCACATAGCATTTAAGTGGGGATTTCTATTCCATCAAGTCAAGGTTAAACCAAGCACTTACCTCAATCTCACAAGCAATCACTGCTCTAGCACGACCTTTCCTTTAGAATTTGCCTCTAACCCGCTCAAATTTAATCACAATTGGTTCAATATCATCAATTATTACTTAAAGGAAAAAACTTTAATGAAACTCTATGGGTTTCCTATGTTTTTCATCAAAATAAAAAAATTGTCCCCTGACCCGCTTGCTCCAAACTCGAGGTTTGGACAAAAACCCGTTTACCCAATCTCCCCCGAGCCAGGATATACAATTGGTTTTGGAATCCAACCTCAATTCGACCTCTAAATCCCCAAATTTTGAAATTCCTAAGTTCTACATAAAAACCTTAATTTTTACCATGAAAACTCTAGATTTTTGGTTGAAATCTTGTTAAAAGTTGTTAAGGAATGAAAGGAATTAGTTAGAAATCACTTACCAATGATTTAGAGAAGTTTGGGTCTTTGCAAAATCGCCTATGGAGGTTTAGGGTTTGAGAGAATTTAAACAGAAGTGAAACCCCCGTCTAAATTCTGATTTAACTGGGTGTGGATCTCGCATTTGTAAACTAGGGTTCGCATTTGTGAGCCCTTCGATTTTGGGCAGTCATTGAATTTTCGATAAATTTGTCGCATTTGCGACATTTCGCTGCCTTGCATTTGCAAACTGGAATCTCGCATTTGCGCCCAAGTCCCATCGTACAAACTCAAAACCAAACATGCACGCTAGTCTAAAACCATCGTACAGACTTGCTCGTGCGATCGAATCATCAAACTAACATCAAAATCTACAAATTTAACCTCAAAACTCCAGATTTTCTCAAGAACACTCAAATTTCTAACTTTGCAACCGGACGTCCGAATCACGTCAAACCAACTCCGATTCTCATCAAATTTCACATATAGGACTTAAATATCATAAAAAACATGCCGGGCTTCGGAACCAAAATACGGGCCTGATACCAACAATTTCACATATTATTTCATTTCTTTATTTCTTGAAATAATCAGCTGAACAATTTTATTCAAAAATTGTTTTCTTAGGCTACGAAATTCGGGATACAATTCTGGCCATACGCCCAAGTCCCATATTTTACTGCGGACCTCCTAGGATTGTCGGAACACATATCCGGGTCCGTTTACTCAAAATGTTGACCAAAGTCAACTAAAACCAAATTTAACTCTACAATTTTCTATTTCTCATATTTTCACATAAAAGCTTTTCGTTTCACGCCCGGACTGCCCACGTAAATCAAGGTAGATAAAATTAATCTTTTAAGGATAATAAGCTTGGAATGTAGTCTTAATTTATAAGACGACCCTTTGGGTGATCACATTCTCCACCTCTAAAACAAATGTTCGTCCTCGAACGGACAAAGAAAATTACCTGAACAAGAAAACAAGTGGGGATATCTACTCTGCATGTCCAAGTAGCTGCCTCAACAGGCTGACCCCTCCATTGTACTTTAAATAAAGGGTAACTCTTTGATCTCAACTGAGGAACCTGCCAGTCTAGAATGGCTACCGGCTCCTCCTCATAAGTTAAATCTTTGTCCAATTGGACAGAGCTGAAATCTAACACGTTGGACGGGTCACCATGATATTTTCAGAGCATAGATACAATAAATACCGGATGTACTGAGGATAACCTTGGAGGCAACGCAAGTCTATAAGCTACCTCCCCCACTCTTTCTAGAATCTCAAATGGCCCGATATACCTAGGGATCAACTTGCCCTTCCTCCCAAATCGCATGACACACTTCATGGGCGATACTCGAAGTAATACTCTCTCTCTAACCATGAATGCCACATCCCGAACCTTAAAATTCGCGAAACTCTTTTGCCTAGACTGAGCTGCACGAAGTTGATCCTGTATAATCTTGACCTTATCTAAGGCCTCTTGAACTAAGTCTGTACCCAATAACCGAGCCTCTCCCGGCTCAAGCCGTCCAACAGGTGACCTACACCGTCTACCATATAATGCCTCATAGGGAGCCATCTTAATGCTCGACTGATAACTATTATTGTAGGCAAACTAAGCTAACGATAATAATTGATCCCAGGAACCTCCAAAGTCAATAACACAATCGTGGAGCATATCCTCTAGAATCTGAATAGTATGCTTGGATTGTTCGTCCGTCTGAGGATGAAATGATGTGCTCAACTCAGCTCGGGTACCCAACTCTTACTGAACTGCGCTCTAAAAGTGCGAGGTAAACTGCGTACCTCGATCAGAAATGATAGACACGGGCACACCGTGAAGGTGACAATCTCACGAACATATATCTGTGCCAACTGCTACGAAGTGTAAGTACTTGCCACTGGAATGAAATGTGCTGATTTAGTCAACGTATCCACAATAACCCAAACGGCGTCGAACTTCCTCTGAGTCCGTGGGAGTTCAACAACGAAGTCCATAGTGATACGCTCCCACTTCAACTTAGGAAACTCTATCTGCTGCAGTAAACCACGGGGTCTTTAATGCTCATATTTCACCTGTTGGCAATTAAAACAACGAGCCACATAAGCAACAATATCCTTTTTCATCCTTCGCCTCCAGTAGTGCTGCCGCAGGTTCTGGTGCATCTTCGCAGCACCCGAGTGAATAGAATACTTAGAACTGTGAGCTTCTTCAAGAATCAACTCACTAAGGCCATAAACATTAGGCACACATATACGACCTTGCATCCTCAAAATACCATCATCTCCAACTGTAACTGTCATGACCGGATTTACCCTCCGAAAGGCATCGTGACGGCACCTAGTCTCTACGACTAGGTAAGCCTAATTGCGGAAAAGATATTAAATAGAAGCAATAAAATAAGGACAGAATAAAGTAAATCTACTAATGAAACATCGCCACATGGCACGTAAAAAATACAACTTCCCAAAACCCGGAATACCACCTTAGCTACAAGCCATGTCTCAAAATAGCTCTATACAACGTAAAGGAATTACATGAAAAATCTATCTAAGTCTAGAGTGAATGGTGACTCGAAGGACTCTGCGAACGCGACAGAATTACCTTTTGGTCTCCTCGAAGCAGTCGATCGGACCCCTAGCCATGAAACAGAGTGATGGTACCTAGATCTGCACACGAAAAACATGTGTAGGAAAGGCATGGGTACACCACAATTGGTACCCAGTAAGTGCCAAGCCTAACCCCAGTCAAGTAGTGACGAGGTCAGGTTAAGGCTCTACAGGATTTTTATAAGCAAAACAGTTTAAAATGGTACAGAGGAATATATCTAAGGTAAGCAATAGAAACAAATAAATATGAAAAGTAAAACAGCGACATGGATCCCTTGGCTTAACACAAAATATCACACGGTGAAATCTTCCGGGATACGTTCTGTAGTTCCAAATGTAAAGATGCAGTACAGAGGGAAAGTTGCCGGAATACGTCCGTAGTCCCAATTTAAATATGCAGTGGAGGGGGAAAGATACCATAATACGTCCGTAGTCCCAATTTAAATATGCAGTATAGGGGGAAAGCTCCCGGAATACGTCTGTAGTCCCAATTTAAATATGCAATGCGAATGAATGCCGGATACGATGTATTTAAATAGCTCAGGAAAAGAATCACAGACAAGAACAAGATAAGGACTAACTAACACTGTGCACATTGTATCAAATAGGTAATTTAGGTAAAACAGGTAGGCATGCTTCTTCCTAATCTAAACTACACAAGTAGCACATTAAACAATGAAAAAGGAGTAAAATGATTTATGGCATGGATAGGAAAAATGGAATTAAGAAACAATGGCCCGTGTACGTACTCGTCACCTCATGTACACGGCGCCCATATACCAAATAGTATCAAAAAAACCTAAGGGGAAGTCCCCAACATGGAGTTAGGCAAGCCACTTACCTCGACTGCGCTACTCAACTCAAAACCACGCTCTTGCCACGGGTACCCGACTCCTAATGGCCCGAATCTATTCAAATCAATGGCATAAAGTAAATATCATTGTAAGAAATCGATATAGCTAATAAGTTCAAGGCTAATACGCGATCTTAGGATAACCGCCCAAAAAGCCCCCCCCACCCCCCCCAGGCCCACGTCTCGGAATCGCATGAAAGTTACAAATTTTGGATACCCATTCACTCACGAGTCTAACCATAGAAGAATTACTCGAATCAGATATATAAATCTCGATCAAAACTCACAAGCTTGGCATAAGAACTTTATCCAAATTTTCCCCCATAAATTCGAAATTAAATGGTAGATTCAAGTTGTATAATCATTGAAATTAATCTAAACCGAGTAGGAATTAATCACCCAAATTACCCTGGTGAAAATCTCTTCAATAATCGCACTTTCCTGAGCTCTAAATTATTTTAGAAATTATGAATTTCAAACCCTCGGATTTTGTATAAACAGCCCAGGAATTTCGTACCTGCGACTCTTGGACTGCACCTGCGGAAAAACCATCGTAGGTGCGAACTCTTATTAACAAGGCTGGGGCCGCACCTGCGGTCAATAGGTCGCATCTGCGGCTCCGCACCTGCGGAACCCTGACCACACTTGCGAGCACTGGCTGACCTTGGCCAAGACCGCACCTGCGAAGTCCCTGTCCGCACATCCGTGTCCGCACCTCCGGCTCCCCATCCGCAGGTGCGAGACACCAGAACCAGCAATGATTCAGTTGGTTTCCTAAGTCCAAATTCACCTTGTTGAGCATCCGAAACATCCCCGAGGCCCCTAGGACCTCAACCAAACTTACCAACCAGTCATAATACCTTATCATAACTTAGTCGAACGTTCAAAACGCATCACATAACATCAAAATCACCAATTTTGCATGGATTCAAACCTAGGAACTTATGAAATTTCCAAAATCTACAACTGGTGCCGAAACATGTCAAAACTACTCCGAATGACCTCAAATTTTACACACAGGTCATAAATGACACTACGGACCTAAAGCCACTCTCGGAATTCCATTTCGAGCCTGATATCAAAATTTCACCTATCGGCCGAAATCGCTAAAATTCTAACTTTCGCCAATTGAAGCCTAAATCTATTATAGACCTTGAAAAAACATCCCGAACACGCTCCTAACCCCGAAATCACACAACGAAGTTAATGGAGTCGACATAATTCTATTCCGAGATTCGTCTTCACACTGTTCCAAATATTGTCCGATTTCTAAAGCCAATGTGTCCAAAAACTCTTTGAATTTCGCAACTAATCAATCCGACAAGTCCCATAAGCAGATATAATGGTGGGGAAAACAGTTATTAGGGTATTGGGGTGCTATCTCTAAAAATGATCGACCGGTTTGTTACAGTAACCTTCTTGGCACCAACGTGCCGGACGGTGTCCCTAAGGACCATCAAGTGCGGGTCATCATCTTGCCGATCTCTGATAGGCTCGAATAAGGAAGACCGAGCAACTATACAAGATAGAACACGGCTGGGCGAAGTATCCAACCTCACGAACTGGTTAGCCAACGTCTGAATATCTTAAGCTAACGGTCTCTCACCAACTGGAACACATGCAAGGCTACCCATACTTACTGCTTTCCAACTCAATGCATCGGCCACCACATTGGCCTTTCTCGATTGACAAAATGTAGTGATGTCATAATCTTTCAATAACTCTAACCATCTCCTCCGTCTCAAATTAAGGTCCTTTTGCTTGAACACGTACCGGAGGCTACGATGATCCGTGTAAACCTCACACGGAACACCATAAAGATAGTGCCACCGTATTTTCAATGCATGAACAATGGATGCCAACTCTAAGTCATGGACAAGATAATTCTTCTCATGAATCTTTCACTGTCGAGACGCATATGCTATCACTCTACCCTCTTGTATCAATACCGCTCCCAACCCAACACGGGAAGCATTACAATATACCTTGAAAAATCCTGAACCTGATGGTAACACTAATACCGGTGCTGATGTCAAAGCCGTCTTGAGCTTTTGAAAGCTCGCCTCACACTCATCCGACAATTTAAATGGAACACCCTTTTGTTTCAATACGATATTAATAGTTGCTCATAATCAATTTCAGAATCATCAACTAACTTCACATTAACAATAATCTCCTTTCAAACCTTCATAATACTAACAAAGAGATGCGACACATGAAGAACTCATAATCATCTACCTGAATTAACGTGTTTCATTTAATGCCACTTGGGCAGGCACCTACCTTGTAGATTAAAGCTCAATAATCATAACACGAATTAGGGAAATTATGCACAGATAAATTTTATACAAAAGTTTTCAAATAAACCTAACAGGCATGACTCCTATTAGTACTATAGTACCAATTTTAATTTCACAAGATATAATTTAAGCACAAGAATTTTCATCACAAGGACCTCGTCCTTATATTACTTCCGCCCTAGATCGTAGCCCAATTTAAACATATCAAATCATATTAAAATGCAAGGGTCTCGCCGTCAGTTCTGAACCACAAGTAATATGCACATCGTGCCAATCGAAAAATTCCATTTTATTCTTTTAAAAATTTCCCGTTAAACAAATTACAACACGTAATGATTGACATAGCTATCTCCGTAGAATCTCCCAATACAAGTATAGATTTCACGTTTACGAAGCTCACACATGAGTGGAGCATATTAGGAGAACTTTCTTAGATACTCATAACCGAATCAAGTTAAGGAAATTGAAACTTTATAATAACTAGAAATTGTAATTGTAATGACACAATCTGATATAGCGACCTCAGCCATACCATAGAAAGTATATCAACAGGTTGGGTCTCCACCTCTAGGAGTCTGACCTTCGCCTTCGACATTCCAACCCCTTTTACCCTAGTTGGACATGTAAGTTGAGTTGTAACTACAATGGTGAACGTAACCTGAGTGCTCTCATGAAATATGACTCTCCCAAGCCTAGGACAATTTCTACAACTAGCCGAAGTAAAGTGTCAATCTTCCCTACGTCGTACAAAATTTTACGATTATGATTGAATCCTTTAATGAGTCTGAGAAACAAAGTCTATCAATAGCATTTGGGAGAACTGATCCAAGTAGTTGATGTTGCAATGTTTGGTCGTCCTCTTTGTAGGCTTGCCACAAACACCGGCGGCCAATTTCTTCTCTTACTATTTTGTCTCAACACTGCTGAGCTACCGCATTTATTAATATACTCTTCGTTATTCTTTGGGGTAGCTCTCATCCCTATTGATGCAAAATGATCACAAAAGTAATGCTCTATATAGGTAAATCTTGGCACGAACCATATAGTCTAGAAGCTCGTCAACCACTGTACTCCCTCTGAAGCACCACAAAATCCGCAACCGTGACTTCCACGCTGAGTAGACCATCTTTAGATTTAAAGTTGGTTATATAACTTCTTTAGTACTGGGGTATAGGGTTATTAAAGAACTAGACATACCGCACGTCCCAGCTTAATCTCCTGCAATAATCTCAGGCCTTATACATTCCAGGACAAAACCGATATAACACATGACCCCGCAATCTATTCCTTGACAGTGTCTTCCCCACTTGGCACGAAGTCCTAGGTCACTTTTGATACCCAATCATTTTCAACATACATATTACTTTTAAAATCATTTTTTATGTGGGTGGTATTTTTCCACAATTTTTCGTATTTTTATCAACTCAGTTTTCTATTTATTTAGTATGTCTGTATTCAGTAATTATTCAAAAATTAAATTATAAATAATTTCAAAATGTTTCCCAGCTAAATATGTCATTTTTAATCATATTTAATTTTATTAGGTTTTAATTATTTCACAAATTAACCAATAAGGCGCTGTTTAACTACAATTATACCAATTTTGTAACTATGGCCTAATTGCGCATTCATTCGCTAATCAGTCATTTTTGTGTTTTAATATTAGCTAATTACCTTAATTTTCATCTATGTGGCATTAATTTCATTTTTACATAATTATTTGCTATTTTAGTAATTATTTATTTGATTTTAAGGTTATTTAACTAATAGCCCCATTTTATTTAAAATCTAGCCTATTTTTAAACCCAACCCATCAGATTAAGCCAACCCAATACCCAACCCTTCAGCCCAATAAATACCCATCATATACCCAATGCCATACCCGACCCAACCCCAAACCAATATGAGCCGATGATCAAATTAGATCAATGGCCCAGATTCATATTTCCTTAAATAATTCAAACTAACACCCTCAACCCCTCTCATTCTCACCGACTCAAATCTCTCTACTATCATCTCTCTCACTCTAGTCTCTTCTAGAGACTTCTGTCTCTTCAGCTCCGATAGGTCGCTTCATCTTCTCCGGCCACCCCTTGCCGGAGACCCTAAAACCTCCATCACCCCTGATTCTCATGGCTCTCTTATGCCGGTGTTGTCATCCCTAAGGCCCTCAAAGGGCGAGAACCTATCTACTTGCACCCATGGTGTTCCTGCCTACTTCAAGCCTCCAAAGTTTGATTTCGAGTAGGGTTTATGACCTTGAGGCTCGTGCCAGTGTTGTTCGAGGTCTTTCTCATCTTCTCTAAGGTTTCTGTAAAACCCTAATGTTTGACACTTTCCATTCTTTTAGATCTACCCTAGATTTGTGCTTGTTACAAGTTATTATCAGGTTTTCCTTAAAGGTTTTCTATTTTTTCGTAAAAGGTTCTTCACTTCCAACTAGGGTTTTCTAAAACTGTTATTCAAAAACGATTTCTTCAAATTTTAAGTGTTGACCTGTGTTTTTTATCATATGCTTAAACGGTTTTGCGAAGTATCGCTTTTAATCATGATTTATTATGCTAAAACTTTAGTTTTAACCCTGTATTATAGTTCTGTATTGTTTCTATTGAGTTGTTTATTTAGATTTGTATGTGTGTCTATTTCCCATGAGTAGTCCTTGAATATTTATGTGATTTTACCCTACCATATTTATTAGAGTTTCTGACTATTCATCTTTTGCATGTATCATGACTACCCTTTGTGATTCTGATTTTGTCTATTACTTGTTTACTGCATTCATGCTCATAATGTCATGTACTGGACTAAAGCCCTGATTCTATGTGATTCCTACTTTGCTTTCCTGTCGAACCTTTGATTATATTTCTTCTTGCCTAATGTGTGTTTATCCCTCTTAAATCAGCCTATTCTTTTTAACATGCTTGAATCCCCGATTGATTTTGAAAAGTGCTATACTGATTTTCACACGATATTATTATTCTGAATACTTCCTTAAATACATGAGGCTTTCCTTTAATTAGCACTAATTTCGGATCCCTGATCCCCTGTGGTTGATAACCTTTGCTAATTTCAGACCTTTGAATTATTTTCATGCCCTATTTTGTGGTTAATTACACTATTTACTGTCTCTTGACATTGTTTCCTTAATTGAAACTTTCTGAACCTAGCCCTAATTACCTATACTATACTTATCTACACATTTACCTCTTTCCTTACTTGTTACCTGTTTATTACAGTTTGAAGTTAACTCCCTTAATTAAGGGAATATTTGTATTGATTGATGCACAGATTGATTCCGAGTCCCATGATTGCTGGACAATTGGACTCCTACCTTATTTTACCTAGACTTCAATTTGTTATATATGCTATCTTTAGGACAATCACACACACGAACACTTGTGGTTCAAAGCTAGCTCTTACACTTAAAAATCGATGCTCTGTTTCTCTTGTGCTACTTGCTACTATCTAATTGTTAGCCGGCTGCCAGCCAGGGATAACTATTGTGCTATCTCTCTCGCTCATTCTGTGTTTATTATCTCTTATACTTGTATGTCCTGATTTCAATTCAAGCCTCCAAAACAAAATGATTTTTTTATCACTTCAATTCATCTTGTTCTTAGTTTTTTTTACTTGTGGTTCTGTTGTTCAACTTGCACCTAATTTTTTTATTTCATGGCTTATTAGCATGTCCCTGAATAGGCTCCCTTCCTTAGACTCAACATGTTTATGTCCCCTTTTTTTGCTTCTACTTCAATAATGTTTCTCTTGTTATCAGTCTCGATTTCTGTGGGTAGTATAACTTGTACGTTATAGCTACTTTGTTATGTGAAGTTCTGAAATACTTGCCGATCTTTGACCCCCCTTAGAATCCCTTTGACTCCGGACCCATGTATGACTCTACCTACTGTGTGCTTACACTAACATGCTTTATGTTTGTCCCCAATTCCCATTACCCTCTTTGTGGACAAAATTTATCCTAGTTCTTGTTCTGCATGTGTTGTTCCTGAGATTAGATCTTTGTTTGTTCTGCCTGCCCTACTCCCGTCAAGCTATTACTGAATTAAAATCTTCTACTACTTTTCAGAACTCATTTTCAACTAGTTTTTCCTGTTTAAACTGTTTTCCTATTCAAATCCTTCCAAAATGAGCACATCTCACTCTACTCCTAGTTACTTATGTTCAGCCCCCTTCGTGTGAGCACTGCTTTGGGGACCCTTTGAGTACTCTCTGAACTCTGACACACAAGGCTGGAATTTCCCACGCTGCACATGTTTAACTCTTTGGTTACTATGTCTGGGTGTGAGCATTGCTTGGGCGCCTCCTGAGGTCCTTCGGGAACTTTGACACACCGGGACTATGAAAGGCTATGAAACACCAAAGGCATTGAGGTTTGAAAGGTCTGGGCCTAGTTGAAGGTTCCCTATAGAAGTAACTTCTTTGGTTATGTAATTCATCATTCCCGGCCTGTAATAATTTGTAAACAAATATTTGGGAATGGATAGTGAAAAGGGGAGGGTAGTTATATAGGTTATCCATGTTAAATGTTAGATACCATGCTTCTAGGTTTATGTTTCTTACGTATGCACTAGAAATTCATGCTTGGGGATGATTGTATGCAAGCATATCATGCATTAGATATCCTCTTCCGTAGGTCCATGTTTACTGTTTCATCATCCTATTATGGTATTATCGTTTATCATATAGAAATCATGCTCTAGGATTAAACGTTAATATAAACCTATTATTCATGTAAACCAGTTCTAATATCGTTGTAATGTTGTGGTACACCTAGGAATCATGCTCAGGATAATAATGCGCTAATAAACAAGTCATCCTCATACTTGCTGCATAGCATGTTCAAATAATGTGACTTTATGCATTTAGAAATCCTGCCTAGGAAGTCTACATACCACCCATTCTGCATCCCTTTGTGTGCATATTAGATATCATGTCTTGGGACCTCATTAAACACCTAGTTTAACTACTGATTGCATGAAAAAGGGCCTAAAAAATAGTTTCACCATGTTTTCAAACAACTGGTAATAGTTCTATATTTTTGCAACACCTAAGTACAGCATGTTTAGGCAAACTAACTTGTAACAATTTCTTTAATAATCTGGATAATTACCGAGTATTGTCATATGCTTAAGCAAGACTTTGGTGTTAAATCTATTAAAACTGGAAACATACTCCTTTATACCTGCTGCTTGACTATTAATGGTTATAATCGGTAAGAAACTGATAAAATTCATCCTCTGAAATTAGTAATAATGCTGCCTCACTATTATATGCTCACCTAGATATCATGCCTTAGGTTCTGAAGTTAATAAGGCCTTACTTGTGTTTGAGTCGTGCTAATCATGTGCCTAATCTGTGGAGGAATACTTGGGCCTCGTATATGCTCTTATTTGTTTTCCCCTTATCTGAAGTCCTAATTGTCGTTGTTTGTCTCTTAGCATCTTGTCCTTTAAACCTAGGGGTCAACCTAGTACTTTCTTTTAGGATAGTAGTCCTAGCCTCCTCCGGGACTGATAGGATGGGACGGGTAATAGCACGCAATAGAGTCCGTGTAACGACCCGACTGGTTGTTTTGAGATCTAGCACGTCGTTCAGCAGTTTGAAGTCATGAGTAGCTTTGTTTCAGGTATTATGACCCGTGGGCATGGTCAGAATTAAATTCCAGGAAGTTTGGAATTGATTTGGAAAGAAAATTCTCATTTCAGAAGCCTTAAGTTGGAGAAATTAACTAAGATTTGAAATTTTGAGTAAACGACCTCCGAATAAGGATTTGAATATTCCAGCAGGTTCGTATGATGATTTCTGACTTGAAATTATGTCCGTCTCGGGGTTTGGATAACCCGGGAGAACTTCGGCGCATATTGTGGAAGTTAGCATTTTAGAAGGATTTAATGAATCTGGGCTTGAAGTGCATAGCAGTGAGGTTGATGTGGGATTCTCAGTCTGGGAATAGCTCCGTATCGTGATTATGTAATTGGGAGCGCGATCGAAAGTGAATTTGGATGTCCGTAGGTCATTTTGGGGCATTTGGTTAAAGATAGAAATTTGAAGGTTTTTGGGGAATCCGACCTGGAGTGGAAGTCTTGATATCGAGGTCGGACTGCGATTCCGGAAGTTGGAACAGGTCCGTAATGTTCAAAATGACTTGTGAGCAAAATTTGAGGTCAATCGGGAGTGATTTGATAAGTTTCAGCGTCGGATGTAGAAGTTTGAAATTCTAAGTTCTTAAAGAATTAGATTGGGTGCGATTCATGATTTTGGCATTGTTTGATGTGATTTGAGGGCTCGAGCAAGTCTGTGTCATGTTTTGGGACAGGTTGGTGTGATGGGACGGGGTCTCGGGGGCCCCAGGTGGATTCCGGGTGATCGACGGATCAATATTTGAAGTTGGAGAAGGCTGAAGGTTGATGTCATCTAGTGTAATCGAACCTGCGAGGCTTTGACCGCAGGTGCGGCTAAGGGCACCGCAGGTGCAAGATTGGGGCTAGAGCTGAGGAACCGCAGGTGCGGGAGTTTGGTCGCACCTGCGGAATCGCAGGTGCGAAGAGGGATCGCTGGAGCGGAAGTTGCTGGGCTGAGTCAGAGCCGCACCTGCGGTGGAATTTCTGCAGGTGCGAAAATGGCTAGAGGCAGTGGTATGTTTTAAGAACGGGTTTTTGGGCCATTTCTTCATTTCTCTCAATTTGGTGTGGAGATTTTGGAAGCTTCAAGAGGGGGATTTTCAGCTCAAAAGGGTTATCAAACTGCACTAAATTTGATAAAAGTGATATATATTGTTAAGGTATATTCTTCTCAACTATTTTAAGAGATTAAGCACATCCGTTATTTGAATAGAACTTATGAGATTTGACCATAGATCCATAATATTCAGAAGGCTTTGATTGTGACAAAAGTTTGAGAAAATGATAAAAAGTAATGGTCTTTTGAAGATAAGTTACATGGATTTGAGCATTAAAATTTGGTAGGAAATTTGGGAAAATTTTAAAGAAACCTAGAAAATGTAATTTTGGAATTTAGCCACGAATTTGAGTATGGAATGTAGAGTAAATTTCATGATTGAACTTGTAGAGCTATGGGTAGCATGTATCTTCAAGAAGTTCAGATTTCCGGGCACGTGGGCCCGAGGGCATTTTGGACTTTTTCTCTGAGCGGTGTCGGGAAAGTATGTAATCTGAATTTTTCGTGAGTATTAGGAGGAATTTTCATTGCTTTGCCATTATGTGGTAGTTGGGGATCGTGGTGCGTCCGAGGGAGTCATCGGAGGGGCTTGGAAGCCGGTGTGGGAATTTCGGGGAGAGGTAAGTCTCCTTTCTGACTCTGTGAGGGGGAATTGTCCCCCTAGGTGAAATAATTCAATACATGCTATTATCTTCGGGGGATACATACGCACAAGGCGACGGGAGTTCATGCGTAGCTACTATTGTGCCATGTGCGGTTAGTCTAGGGCCCACTAGCATGCCTTACTTGTTATACCTGAAATCCTGCCTATAATATTAATATGCTAATATAATCGAAGACATAATTGAATATCTAAAAGAAAACTAGAGTTTCATCTTGTTAATCTTCAAAAAAAGAGAATTTATCTCTCTATGGATATTTGTGTACCTGGACTAGGTTGTATCGTGGAATATCATTAAACTTGACAAATGAGTTTCAAAAACAAAGATTTCAAAACCTATATTTCATGTTTGTTTTAAAAAGGATTGTTACCACTTTCCTGAGAAAACCTGCTTCTTGATAAAAATGAGGATGTATTATGTGAATACGTGTACATATGAGCACCTGAGTCGCATGTATGATTCGCGAGCAGGCTAGCCTTATTATTTTTATGTTGCCCGCGTCGCATGATTGATTCGCGAGTAGGGAAAATAGATGCATCTATGGTTCCAGCCGTTCAACCCTCGGCATTGCACAATTTATTATTGTTGGTCCGCGCCGTTCGACCCTCGGCATTGCTTGCACATGATATTTACTACGTAGTTGCTATGATTTGTGCCTGGTTACTGGCCTGAAATTTTATGTTGTCAACTGAAATGACATAGATTGAAAGTTATCAAAAAGATTTTGGAAGAAGTTTTTCCTTCCTGTCGATAAATTTTCATTTGATTAAATCACCATGTTGATTAATTGTTATTAATATGACGAAGATATAAAGTGTTGAACGTGAACAAAGTCTAAAATGTTTATTCCAAATTTTAATAAATTTCCTATGATAATCATGCTTAGTGTCACTCTTAAATATTTTAAATTGACCTTTAATAAGTGTCTAATTTGACCTCTCGTCACTACCTCTCTTAGGTTAGGCGGGCGACTTACTGAGTACATGTTATTTTTGTACTCATGCTACACTTGCTTTGCATTTTTATTGCACAGGTACTTCCATAGCAATGTGGAGGATTCAGAGACTTAGGCGAGCTTCATCATCCGGAGGCGATCCGCAGCAGACAGAATCTCCTTCGTACTGTATCTATTTCATTTAAATTTCCTTGTCCAGTTGTATTTCAGACATGCTTATAATGATTGTTGAATTCTTAGAAATTGCTCATGTACTTCTGACATCGGGTTCTGGGATATATATTGGGATATAATTGCTTAAGTGTAATCTTTAAACCATTGTATTAATTAACATACTTTTATTTGGTTATTATGTAATGAAGTTAAAGGAAGTGTTTTTATAAATGTTTTACAACGGAAAGTTATTTCCATTAATTAATGTTTTGGCTTGCCTAACATTAATGTCCGGCGCCATCACGACCTTAAGGATTCTAGGTCGTCATAACATGGTATCAGAGCGCTAGGTTTTCGTAGGTCTCACGAGTCATGAGAAAGACTACTAGAGTCTTGTGAATCGGTACAGAGACGTGTGTACCTATCTTCGAGAGGCTAAATGGCTGTTAGGAGTACTTCCCTTCTTGATTCTTCATCGTGCGAGTTGATTCCTTTGAGGCTTATGCCTATGTTCATTCCTACTCAATCTTACGCGTCGCAAAGAGCTTGCTATGGATAAGGAATTTGAGGAGTGGAAATGGTGCTACGAGTGTAATTCGAGATGATTTCATGTGTAATTTGTCGTGGTTGTTGTTATGGCCCTGCAAAAGGGTAATATGTTATTTCAGCTCAGTAGCTGTGTTTCTGGGAGCCTTAAGGCTGTGCTCGGGAAGTGATGATGTTTGCACTTGATTGTCGTGCGGTGTCGATATGATGATAGAATGCTTGCCCGTATGTTGAGGGTGATGAATGGGTTGAAGGGACGTCTCCTCGGAGTGTGATTTCGAAGTTGGTAAATGAAGCAGGGCGTAGGATGGGTATTGAAGTCGCGGAGAGCGAGCATTTAAGCATCATTGGAAGGCGTCCGCGGGGGATTTACGTAGGTGGGTTATCTCATGTGAATAGGTTAGCGGTGGTAGGGTTGGTAGGTCTCTGTGAGGGGTTCTAGAGGATAGTCGGTAGGAGGTAGAATTTGTGAATGATGCTACAGAATTTGAGTATTTAGGGAGTGCTAGAAAGAGGATTTGGAAGAATTGGATGGACTGGTTGAGATAGATAGCGTTATCAAAGGATAAAGGATCTCAACAGGGTCTAGAGTGGTGCAAGGAGTAGCTTCCGGTTAAGCGGGGGATTCCCACCATCTGCAGTTGGGTCGTAGGATTGTCTTCGCATGGGGTCGAGGATTGTCGGCGTGTTGGCAAGTTATTTCAGCTAAGGATAAAAAAGGGGAGTAAGATGGTAATTGTGAATGGGATTTGATGAATATGCGCAAAAGTTGGCCCTGTCGGATAATGGTTAGGTTTGGAAGATTCAGAGTTTATGCTTAAGGCATGGGCGAGTTGTAAGGATAGTGACTCAGTCACTTGTTTCATTGAAAAATGATGTTCCTATGCTAGGAGAGCCTTGGATTTGATTGTATTCGGCGCCAGTCGGAGTGGGCGACTCTCAATAGTGGTCCTAGTAAGTTCAAAAGTTATGAATGCGGCGTTTAAGGATTCCAGGCAACAGTAAGATCGAGAATCGAGCTTTTGCAGAGTAATCTCTAGGAAAAAATAGGATGGTTGGAATGTTCTATGATATGTTTCAGCATGCAAGATAGTATTGGAGGAGTGAGAGGAATAGACTCCGGATTGAAGAAATGATTATCAGAAGGGTATGAGACGGGTTGCAGGATTTGGGCAGCATAGTCTCGTGAATCAAGGTCAATCGGGATGAGTCAGGGTTGAGTTTGCTATGAGTTGAAGGAAGTTGATGTTATTCCTAAAGCAATTGAAGATGATTAAAGGAAGATATATTCATTAGCCATGGTTGAAATGCCACATTTGCGGCAGTGATCAGTTCCTTTGGTGTGATTTAGTTATGCATGTGGTTTGTTCTGGTGTGTGCGGGGCTTGTCGGCCGTCGTAACGAATCTCATATGGGAGCATTTGAGTGCTATGGCATGTCAGGTGTAGGCGGACCCCGGAAGGGTTATGGTGCGATAGACTACTATTTAAGGATTTGCATGATTGGGTGATAATGAGAATTCACTCGTGTGTTGAGATGGTACTCTCGAATTGAGTCAAGTAAAATGTTTCTTTATGATGAAGTGTTCACCCTATTGGTGGTTCGGAAATTATGATGGAATTTTTACGCTACCTCTTGTTGGTATGTGAGGTGCGGGAAGAAGTATCTATCTAAGAGTAAGAATTGAGATTTAGGTCCGATGTTTGTATGGATGTTATGAGCTCGGAAGAGCAAGACAAAGTGATTTGAAAGTTCAGAGTAAGCTGGTGTTATCTTCAGTGTCACCTGAGATTGAGATTCGGTGGAAGAGGCTTTGTACCCTTGTCATGGGTTATTGATGGGTTTTGCAGCCTTAGTGTGGTCGGTGTTATGGATGGGCAGACTTGTTGCCTTGTGTGGAAGGTCGTGGAAGCATGACCACGAAAAGATTGCATAAAGTGTGACATGTAGTCACTTGGTGGATTACGGATCTGGACTGAGTATAAAGAAGTGCAATATTGCTTAATTTAGAATTTACGCCTGGAGGGCGTTCGGTTCTGTTGATTATGGATTATGGGGTGTTAGTCCCGGTGATGATGGTTGTTCTCGTGTATTATGAGAGAACGTGGGTTAATATGGACCCGAACAGAAGCTATTAGCTAAGTTTGGTGCGAGCGAGGCGACTCGATGCTTGTGGATGGATTTAAATATGATTATAGGCTCCGTATGAGCCAGACATGTTCCTTTCAGTAAAGTGCTTTTCATGGAAAGGTATTAGAACAACGTGTGTTGTTCCGTCTTCGTTGATTTCATGTGTTATTGTGATTGTGCCATGCGAGTTGTGAAACGGCTTGATAATTTCCTATGTGTTGAGGTCTCGTGTAGTGGGGATGTTAGGTGAGCAGGATAGCTTTTGATATCTAGAGTGTGTATATATATCGCACCTCAGTTGTGCTTGAGTTATTTAGCCTACGGCTTTATCAGTTTCCCCAGGATGGTATTATGCACTTAGCGTGCTTATGATCGATATTCAGTAAATTATAATGGTGAGCAAATCAGCTCCGTATATATATCTTCTTACGTAAATTTTATGTGTGGATCGGGTGGCACGTCGCCACGAGTATGTTATTCGGATCGGGTTGCACGCCGCAATAGTGTGATGATGAGAAGGGTTAATATGTATTTATTTCTTGTGTTTTATTTCCTATTTCCTAGTAAGAACTCATATTAGTTGCGTGAGCTGAATAGTTCCGTCCTGAGTCCTTTCTTATTATCATGTTCGAGTTATGGCCTATTGGCGCGATGTGGTATCATGTGAGGCTGTTGGTCATGTTGGGGTGGTTTGTTGTTTGAGAAATTCGTACTGGGTGAGACGAGATTATCGGATCAAGGATCAGTGCGATGAGGCTATGTGATGTGTATATTAAAGAACAAATACCATTACTCAGGTTCATAATGAAGTGATGATTCTAGTCAAGATGAGGTATTCAAGGATTTGTTAACTCTGCAGTTGAGTATGAATTTCTGCACATTTCCTCCGTTGTGGTGGTTTCGTCAGCATTATAGCAAGGTGTATGTATATTTGTTATGAGGTGTATTGGGAGCATCAGATTCGTGGACCTTGGCTTTTAAGGTTCATGGAGCGTCATTGTGGTCAGATGATGAGTTATGCATTGCATGGTGCCGATTCAGCAAGGGTGTGCAGTTATGATCTGGTATATCGTGTGATAGTTGATGCGTTGTTTATATATGTTGGAACTAGGCCTGGCAGAGAAACATCAAGTGTTTGAATGAATTCTGAGTTATTGTATGGATAAAGAAGAAATCTGCATATTTGATCAGGCTATTGGGCTCGACTAAGTTGTGGTAGCACGGGCAGGTGCTCGAGATGTTAAACAGTGGTTTCAGGTAACTCCAGTGCAGTTCTTAGCACGTTCGAGGACGGACGTCGGTTTAAGTGGGGGAGAATGTAACGACCCGACCGGTTGTTTTGATCTCTAGCGCGTCGTTCAGCGGTTTGAAGTCGTGAGAAGCTTCGTTTCAGGTATTATGACCCGTGGGCGTGGTCGGAATTGATTTGGAAAGAAAATTCTCATTTCAAAAGCCTTAAGTTAGAGAAATCAACTAACATTTGAATATTGAGTAAACGACCTCCGAATAAGGATTTGAAGGTTCCAGCAATTTCGTTTGATGATTTCGGACTTAAATGTATGTCTGTCTCGGGGTTTGGATAACCCGGGAGCGCTTCGGCGTATATTGTGGAAGTTAGCATTTTAGAAGGATTTCATGAATTTGGGCTTGAAGTGCATATCAGTGAGGTTATGTACGTTTGGTATTCCGAGTATGGAAATAGCTCCGTATGGTGATTCTGGAATTGGGAGCGCGATCGGAAGTGAATTTGGATGTCCGTAGGTCATTTTGGGGTCATTTGGCTAAAGATAGAAATTTTAAGGTTTTTGGGGAATCCGACCCGAAGTGGAAGTCCTGATATCGAGGTCGGAATGTGACTCTGGAAGTTAGATCAGGTCCGTAATGTTGAATATGACTCTTGGGAAAAATCTGAGGTCAGTCAGGTGTGATTTAATAGGTTTCGGCATCGGATGTAAAAGTTTGAAATTCTAAGTTCATAAAGAACTTGATTGGGTGCGATTCGTGATTTCGGCGTTGTTTGATGTGATTTGAGGGCTCGAGCAAGTCCGTGTGATGACCCATATCACTACATAGTTTTGAAGATTGACAAATGGCTGACCAGTTGAACCAGGTCCATTAGAGCACACATCTTGAACTAAATAGCTGGTACATGAACCGTATATGCTTAGGACATGGTTGTGAATATGAAATATCAATGAACCAAGAGATTGTCTCCTAATGCGAAAAGGTAGCAAACTGATCTGATTAATTTAAGTTGAATTCAACAAGGAAAGTAACGAAACAAAGGAAGTTGAGTTCGGTTCGAATTTGTTCACCCGGGTAGAGTTGAACTAGAAATGAAAGACAAGTTGAACGACTGAATCTATAAATACTTGATGTATTTCTGTACGAATTCAACACACACAAAAGGTAAAGTGAATCAAAGCCTGAAAGCAAAAATTCCCAGAGTTATTTTTCTAGCAGAATCATTGTGCGATGCAAAGGCTACAGTTCAACTAGAAGAACCAGTTCCATCTGATTGATTATTGAGTCTAGTTGATTGTAGTAGAACTTTTTAATATTGTATCTTTCAGCAGAGAAACAATTGTAATAGGTACGTGTTGTTCAAGTTAGAGTTAACTTGAGGTGTGTAGAAATTACCCAGGGGCTAGTTACTACAAAGGGATTAGAGTTAGTCATAGGATTATAAAAGAGTTTATTTTGTAAGTCCGTTTGGCTCAGAGTTTTTGTTAAGAGTTTGAGCAAATCCTACTGAGGAGTAGGTCGTGGTTTTTTCACCTTTCGAGCCAAGTGTTTTCGACGTAAAAATCTTATGTTTTTACTTTACTTCTTTTTATTATTCCGCAACAGTAGTAGTTGGAATACCGAGAAGAACCAGGTTCTTCTATTGAGACAACACTCGAAAATTGGGTACCACACAAAGTCACATATCTTCTTGTTAGTATTGAAGTATAAAACATCAATTGATATCAGAGCAGGTTATCCTTGAAAGTCTAACACCTTGGAGAAGATCAAGATGAGTGCACCACCTGGAAATTGGGAAGGTCAATCAGCTGCAAGGCCACCATTCTTCAATGGCCACTACTACTCATGGTGGAAAAAAAGGATGAAGGATAACCTATTTGGAGAAGATTATGAACTCTGGGACACATTCACTGACGGTCCTCTAGCCACCATGATGAAGACTGCTAAAGGTATAGATATACCAAAGACAAGAGCTGATTGCACTACTGAGGATCAATAGAAATGGGAGAAGAATGCAAAGGCCAAAAAGTGGCTAGTATGTGGACTAGGTCCAGACGAGTACAGCAGAATACAAAGCTGCACCACTGCCAAAGAGAGTTGGGAAACCTTGCAAGTAGCCTATGAAAGAACACCTCAGGTAAAAAGGTCTAGAGGTACTCTACTATACTCTCAGTATGAAAACATCACTATGAAAGAAGGAGAGACTATCCAAGAGATGTACACAAGGTTCACAACCTTGACTAATGAACTGAAGTCTCTTGGAAGAGTCATTCTTGAAGAGGACAAGGTTGAGAACATCCTAACAAGGGTCTTCCCTATTTCTTGGGAAAGCAAAATCACTACTATCCAGGAATCCAAAAATATGACAACCCTCAGATTGGATGAGCTAATTTGAAACCTCACTGCCTATGAACTGAGAAGGCAGACAATGAAGGTGGATGGTACAAATAAGTAGAGGAGTCTAGCCCTAAGAATCACTAACGGAGAAAATCTAGAAGATGATGAGATGACCATGATCACCAAAGAATTCAGAAACATTCTCATGAGGAAAAAAGGCATCTCTACAGGAGGAAACTACAACAAAGCAGAATCTCCAGAAAGACCAACCAACGAGGGATGCTATAAATGTGGTAAGTCTGATAATCTCATTAAAAGCTGTCCTTAGTGGGAAAAAGAATGGAAAAAAGGAGAGATATGAGAGAAGGAACAGGAGAAGGAACATGTCTAACCCAAGACAACCACAACAAAGGCTATGGTTGCTGCTTGGGGGGAAAGTTAAGATGAAGAATCAGAAGATGGGGAGACTGAAGATCAGGCGCCCAAGGCAATTGGAGAATCTAACAAGGAATCACATGAAGAACTAGAGGTTCAAGTGAGAGGAGGCGGCCGGATTTGGTATTTGGATAGTGGCTGCTCAAAGGAGGAAATGTCTCCTTCGGAAACAGAAAGAAAGGTGAAATCATTGGGGTTGGTAAGGTAGTTAAGGATGATACACGATCCATTGAACATGTGTATCTAATAGATGTCTTGAAATATAGCATGATCAGTGTATCACAACTGTGTGATAGAGGTAACCTGGTTTCTTTCACTTCCACAAAATGTTTTGTGTTTAACCTGCTTACTGACAAGATTG
This sequence comes from Nicotiana paniculata, assembly GCA_005239505.1. Lineage (NCBI taxonomy): Eukaryota > Viridiplantae > Streptophyta > Magnoliopsida > Solanales > Solanaceae > Nicotiana > Nicotiana paniculata. Next base: position 113,007 of record ML352756.1, read on the forward strand.
TTTTGCAGGAAAAAAGAATGAATAAAATCTATGTCATAGACTTGTCCACACTGTCTGAAAATGAACTCACTTGTCTAAGTGTTGGGCAGTGATCCCCTCCTATGGCACAAACGACTTGGTTATGCAAGTCTAACTCAGCTTACCAAACTAGTCTCCAAGGGCTTGGTGGTAGGACTTCCTAACAATAAGTTCAAGGAAGACAAAATTTGTGAGGCATGTGAAAGGGGGAAACATGTAAGGTCCTCTTTCAAAAGTAAGAAAATAGTCAGTACCACCAGGACGTTGGAACTGGTTCATATGGATCTATGTGGTCCTATAAGAACTTTGAGTATATGTGGTAAATGATATGTGATGGTGGTAGTTGATGATTTTTCAAGGTTCACTTGGACCTCATTCCTAGCATTTAAGGATGAAGAATTTGATATGTTCACCTCATTTATCAAGAAAACTCAAAATCAATTAGGACATCAACTGGCATGAATAAGATCTGACCATGGTACTGAATTTGAGAATGCTAAGTTTGCTCAGTTCTGTGATGAACATGGTATTAATCATAACTTTTCTGCTCCTAGAACCCCACAGCAAAATTGGGTTGTTGAAAGGAAAAACAGAACTCTGGAAGACACTGCAAGAACCATGCTCCTATCTAGCAAACTACCTCACAACTTCTGGGCTGAAGCAATAAATACTGCTTGTTACATAATGAATAGATGCATGACCAGACCTCTGGTAGAGAAAACTCCCTATGAATTACTTAAAGGGAGAAATCCCAACATATCCCACTTTAGGGCATTTGGATACAAGTGTTTTGTACATAGTAATGGCAAAAATTCCCTAGGAAAATTTGACCCCAGAAGTGATGAAGGAGTATTCTTGGGATATTCATCACATAGTAAAACTTACAAAGTGTATAATAAAAGAACTATGTGTGTAGAAGAAAGTATACATGTTGCCTTTGATGAAACTAACATTCTTGCTGAGAGACAGGAACCTGAAGATGAGGATCTTGGACTGGTAAGAAGCAGTGATCACACTGAAGCAAGCATCAAAGGTGGAACAGGTGATGGACCAGGTTCAACTACCCTAAGCATCATGACAGGGGGAATTCAACATATGCAACCTGGCCCTGATCCTGCTCTACAACAACAAGACACCATGGAATCATCTAGGAATGAACAGCTGGTAATTAAGCCACACAGATATCAGAGTTCTCACCCTCTTGAGAACAACATAACAGATTTGGCATCAGGAATCAAAACAAGATTATCCTTGAAAAATCTGTGTGCGTTTGATGCCTTTCTATCCATGATCGAACCAAACAACATTGGGGAAGCCCTACAAGATGCTGATTAGGTAAATGCCATGCAATAAAAGCTGAATCAGTTTGAAAGAAGTCAAGTATGGCACTTGGTACACAGGCCACTAGATAGATCAGTAATTGGCACCAAGTGGGTCTTCAGGAACAAGCTCGATGAGGATGGAACTGTTACAAGGAATAAGGCAAGATTAGTTGTTCAAGGATATTGTCAAGAAGAAGGAATTGACTATGATGAGACCTTTTCCCCAGTGGCATGACTGGAGGCAATCAGACTTCTTATAGCATTTGCTGCACACATGGAATTCACTCTTCATCAGATGGATGTTAAGAGTGCCTTTCTAAATGGCTATCTGAAGGAAGATGTATTTGTCAAGAAGCCTCTAGGTTTTGAAATCAAGGAGTCACCTGCTTATACAAATTCGACAAGGCTCTATATGGTCTCAATTAGGCACCAAGAGCATGGTACGAACGATTATCAAAATTCCTGCTAGAACATGGGTACAAACGAGGAAAAATTGATAGTACCTTGTTCTTAAGGGAAAAGGGTAAGGATCTCCTGGTTGTGCAAATATATGTGGATGATATCATATTTGGGGCGACTTCTGAAAAATTGAACAAGGAATTTGCTATCCTAATGGGAAGTGAGTTTGAGATGAGAATGATGGTTGAGATAAACTTTTTCTTAGGCTTGAAAATTAAGCAAAACCCAAACGGAACAATGATCCACCAACAAAAGTATGTGAAAGAACTGCTCAAGAAGTTTAAAATGGAGGACTCAAAAAGAAATACACACTCCCATAGCCACAACTACAAAATTGGATGTGGATGAACCTGATTCATCTGTTGATCAGAAGCTATATAGATGGATGATTGGATCTCTATTGTATCTCACTGCAAGCAGACCTGATATTGTGTTCAGCGTGGGATTTTTTGCTAGGTTTCAAGAAAATCTAAAGGAGTCCCATCTCACTGCAGCAAAGAGAATTTTGAGATATTTGAAAGGCACCACTGATTTATGCCTTTGGTATCCTAAAGGTAGTAATTTCGAACTTGTAGGATATGCTGATGCTGATTATGCAGGATTCCTGGTTGACAGGAAAAGTACTTCAGGTATGGCTCACTTTTTGGGTTCATGCCTTGTGTCTTGAGCAACCAAGAAACAATATTCAGTAGCATTGTCTACTGTTGAGGCTGAATATGTGGCTGCAGCCTCATGCCGTGCCCAGTTTTTATGGATCAAACAACAACTCATGGACTTTTGTATGGATGTGGGATGCATTCCTACTTTTTGTGATAACACTAGTGCTATTAGTATGACGAACAACCCAGTTCATCATAAAAGGACTAAGCACATAGATGTTAGACACAATTTCCTAAGGGATAACTATGATAAAGGAATGATCTCAATCGAATTTTGTGCTACTGATCATCAAATTGCTGATATATTCACGAAAGCTCTTAGTAGCGAGAATTTTGAGAGAAACATGCTGGAATTAGGGATGATTAAGATCACCTGATTGAAAAAAAAAATTTATATAAATGAAATTTTTTTTGGCTAGAAAATTTTAATTAGGTACTTAATCAGATTAATAATTGCTCAGCATCATGTCTTTATTGCCATAATCTTGTGCCGTGTATTAATATTATTCCATGGATACTAATAATGTTTATCTATCTTTGTAAATTGAGGCAATTTAAAGATTTCTAACAGGATGAACCTTGGTCATCTATGCTGATTCATTTGACTGACAAGGTACGTACTCTTCTCCATATAATAATTCAATTACAGTCACACATGAGCAGGATTATATCTATATTTGGTTCATTCCTAAGTATTTATACCAATCCATAAATGAACCCATTCCAAGAAGTCACATCAACACTCAATTAGCCTAGAAATAGGGAACTCTCAACCGTCAATCAATGACACTCCTACAACTATTAGACTTCCACTTGAATAAATTTTTATCCGTCGTAAAATTAATGGCCATATCTTATAAAAGGCAATCATTACTCCTCTCTTCATAAATCTACCTTCAAACCAAGTGTAACTTATACTACACAACCCAAAACTTGAAAATCGTCCCTTTCTCCTAACAAAGCGTAAAAATGTCTTCAACTCTACCAGCTTCTTCGTCTAATTCCTCACCTAATCGTGATTACGATGGAGGAAATTCTGAATCTGTCTCAAATTCTCCATCTGTTTACACCTTTGAATCACCAGAAATTCCATCATCCCCTGAAAATACACCCATTCTTGAACCCACTCCAAACCCTACTCCTGCCCTCAAGAATCGTCGTGTTAAAGTTCTTGCCTGAAATCTGTTGCTTCTGGGCTAGGGAAAAATTCTTGGAGGATCTTATTAAAGCAGACAAAGTTACTAAGTCAGATTCATCCAGTGAATACTTTAAATCAGCTAACGAGGAAGAAGCACCTGGTTCAATCAGTTCTGAAAAAGGTAATCTTGAAATCTATTCTGAATTTACTTCTGCTGATAAAAGATTCATGTTGGTTGGGTCTACCATTGATGTTGAAATACCTGGAAGGAAGAAGGGTGGGATAAAAGCAAGAATTCTTGAGAGAGAGGGAAAAGAAGATGTGAGGGGATCTAGGGAGGATGGTACCACGTTGGTTATTTGTGGTCCCATTCCTGAAATTATGGGAGAAAACGTCACTGATTTAGGGGGAAGCATAGTTGAGGAAGCTGCAGGAGGTCTTGCAAGTCTAAAGAAAGGAACTGATAAACCTGGTTCATCGGGGGAAGAAACATTGGCTGAAAGGTTGAAGAAACTAGGGGAGTCTTACAACCCCAAGAGAAGAAGGAGTCAGAAATCCAAGAAGGCAACTCACCCAGTTCCTTCAAAGAAAAGGAAAATTTCTGAAGTTGCAGATGTTTCTGCTCCAAAAGTAAGAGCTACTCGTAGCACTGTGAGAAAAGAAGAAGAGAAATTAGAAAAGGCTCTGAAGGAGAGCAAGAAGAAGAGGGCAACAAAAGGAAAAGAATAAGTTGGAGAGCCTGTTGAAGCTATTCAGATTGAAGAGACTGGGTTGGACCTGGTTCAACAGGAGGAGAAACCTGCTCCAGGCGTGGCTGAGACACCAAAACCCACAAAGGCTAAGGCTTCTTCAAAAAATTTAGCTAGAATGTCTGTCACACCGACAAGATATGTTAAGAAGACCAGGGCCAAGCCAAAGTAAGTGAAAGTTGTTGAGGATGATGATGCAGACTGGAGTAGAGAGGAGAAGGAAATTGGAGAGGTGACTGACAGAGTTACCATGTTTGGAAAAAGAAAAATACTGAAGGGTAAGCTGGTGAAGGATTTAGAGGAGCCTGGAATGCAATATCTGATGGAAACTCTGGAGGTATAAGGCTGGAAGGACCTGGTCCTTCGCATGGAAGGCAGGCTGGCTAGAGCTGAGTTGATAGAGTTTATAGGGAGTGCTATTGTCAAGGAACGCAGGTTCACTTCTATGGTCAAAGGAATTGAAGTTTCCTTTGATGTTAAAGAACTGGGTTATTTTTAACATACCAGCTGGGTGCTATGAGGACTACACAAGGCAGAGATGGCCTTGTCTAGATGGGAGGGCCACAACAATCAAAGTCACCAGGTTCTTTAGTGATAGTGAGAAGGAGATTGAACCCAAGACGGTTTACAAGAGTGAGATGAAGCCAGAGCACAAGCTACTCTTTGAGTTCGTCATCAAGTTCCTACTACCTAGACAAGAAAGAAGGCACATGGAAAATTATATGGATCTTACTTTGATGGAATGCTTGTACAGGGGAAAGCAAATTAATTGGCCGACTTTCATCTTCCAACTCTTTGACAGAGTCGTGAACGGAACCAAAGCACACGCAATTCCTTATGGCTTCATTCTGACAGCAGTTCTTGCACATTTTGGGGTTCCAGTAAAGAAGGCTGAGATGGCTACTGCCAAAGATTCTTTTGGGAAGGAAACTTTGCTTACATATGACTACAATGTCAATGTTCCTGTGGATGAATCTAGTTAATCTAGGAAGCAACCAGTCCTCAGCAAAGTTAGAACCCGGGTGCAGGAAAATAAGATTAAGGATATGGAGATCCTTCATTTGAAGTCTCGTGTGATTGAGGTTTAAGAAGAGCGAGATGCTCTTAGAGCTGAATTAGCAAAGGAGAAAGAAAAGAACGAGGGTGTTCTTCGGCAGATGTTTTCTCTCCTACAATCCAAGACCAAAACCTCCTGTGCACCTTCTCATCCTTAAGCTTCTCAGAGCTTCCATAACCCATCTTAAGACTAGTTATCAGTTTCAGTTGTTTTTACTCTTTTTTTTTTTGCTCATGGTTGGTTTGTTTTTGTTTTTCTATATGGTGGTTGATTATCGTTACATATCAATGAATTTATTTTTAGTTCCTGCAGTTTTCCTAATGGCCACGAGTAATAATTAATAAAACTGGTAAGTATATAATTTTCCAAACTTTTCGATTATGCCAAAAGGGGGAAGATATGTGCTGAACTTGCTGAACTTTTCAAAATGTTTTTTAAAGTGATATTTTTAACCTAATGAACCTATATTCTCTATGAATAATTTAAAACCATACAAAGTTGTTTGAAGTGTATACAGGATTAAGCACAGAGTTTGTCATCATCAAAAAAAGGGAATTTGTTGACCCATGTCACTGCATAGTTTTGAAGATTGTCAAATGGCTGACAAGTTGAACCAGGTCCATCAGAGCACACATCTTGAACTAAATAGCTGGCACATGACCATATATGCTTAGGAGATGGTTGTGAATATGAAATATTAATAAACCAAGAGATTGTCTCCTAACGCGAAAAGGTTGCAAACTGATCTGATTAATTGAAGTCGAATTCAGCAAGGAAAGTAACAAAAGAAAGGAAGTTGAGTTCGGTTAGAATTTGTTCACCAGGGTAGAGTTGAACTAGATGCGGAAGACAAGATGAACGACTGACTCTAGAAATACTTGATATATTTCTGCTGGAATTCAACACGCACAAAAGCTGAAGTGAATCAAAGTCTAAAGCATAAATTCCCAGAGTTATTTTGCTAGCAGAATCATTGTGCGATGCAAAGGCTACAATTCAACTAGAAGAACCAGTTCCATCTGATTGATTATTGAGTCTAGTGGATTGTAGTAGGAGTTTTTAATATTTTATCTTTCAGCTTTCATAGAAGCAATTCTAATAGGTACGTATTGTTCAAGTTAGAGTTAACTTGAGGTGTGTAGAAATTAGCTAGGGGATAGTTACGACAAAGGGATTAGAGTTAGTCCTGGGATTACAAACAACTTTATTTTGTAAGTCCATTTGGCTCAGAGTTTTAGTGAAGTATTTGAGAAAATCCTACTGAGGAGTAGGTGGTGGTTTTTTCACCTTTGAGCAAGGTGTTTTCCACGTAAAAATCTCTGTGTTTTTACTTTAGTGCTTTTTATTATTCCGCAACAGTAGTAGTTGGAACACAAAGAAGAACCAGGTTCGTCTACTGAGACAGCACTCGAAAATTGGGTACCACACAAAGTAACCTATCTTCTTGTGTGGTATTGATGTCCAAAATATCACCGTGTCATGTTTTGGGACAGGTTGGTGTGATTGGACGGGGTCTCAGGGGCCACGGGTGGATTCCGGGTGATTGACAGATCAATATTTGAAGTTGGAGAAGGATGAAGGTTTCTATCATTTGGTGTAATCGCCCCTGCGAGTCTTTGATCGCAGGTGCGGAATCGCAGGTGCGGCTAAGGGCACCGCAGGTGCGAGATTGGGGCTGGAGCTGAGGGACCGCAGGTGTGGGAGTTTGGTCGCACCTGCGGAATCACAGGTGCGAAGAGGGATCGCTGGAGCGGGAGTTGCTTGGCTGAGTCAGAGTCGCACTTGCGATGGAATTTCCGCAGGTGTGGAGCCGCAGGAGCAGCTATTGCACCGCAGGTGCGAAAATGGCTGGAGGCAGTGTGGTGTTTTAAGAACGGATTTTTGGGCCATTTCTTCATTTCTCTCATTTTGGTGTGGCGATTTTGGGAGCATCAAGAGGGGGATTTTCAGCAAGCATCACTAGGTAAGTGAATTCTTCCCATTCCTAAGTTAAATATGTGATCTTACATGGATTTTAGCATGAAAATTTGGTAGGAAATTTTGGAAATTTTGAAGAAACCTAGAAAATATAAATTTTGAATTTAGCCACGAATTTGAGTATGGAATGTAGAGTAAATTGCATGATTGAACTAGTAGCGCTATGGGTAGCATGTATCTTTAAGAATTTCGGATTTCCTGGCACATGGGCCCGAGGGCATTTTGGTCTTTTTCTCCGAGCGGGCCAGGAAAGTATGTAATGTGAATTTATCGTGAGTATTAGGAGGAATTTTCATTGCTTTGCCAATATGTGGTAGTTGCGGAGCATGGTGCGTCCGATGGAGTCATCAGAGGGGCTTAGAAGTCGGTGTGGGAATTTCTAAGCGAGGTAAGTCTCCTTTATAACTTTGTGTGGGGGAATCGTCCCCTAGGTGAATTAATTCAATACATACAATTATCTTCGAGGGTTACGTACGCACGAGGTGACGGGAGTTCGTGCGTAGCTACTATTATGCCATGTCCGGGTAGTCTAGGGCCCACTAGCATGCCTTACGTGTTATACCTGAAATCATGCCTGTAATATTAAGCTGCTAATATAATCGAAGACGTAATTGAATATCTAAAAGAAAACTAAAGTTTCGTCTTGTTAATCTTAAAAAAGTGAATTTATCTCTCTATGGATATTTGTGTACCTGGACTAGTTTGTATCGTGGAATATCATTAAACATGACAAATGAGTTTCAAAAACAAAGATTTCAAAACCTATATTTCATGTTTCTTTTAAAAAGGATTTTTACCACTTTCCTGAGAAAACCTGATTCTTGATAAATGAGGATGTATTATGTGAATATGTGTACGTATGAGCACCTGAGTCGCATTTATGATTCGCGAGCAGTCTAGCCTTATTATTTTTATGTTAACCGCGTCGCGTGATCGATTCACAAGCGGGGAAAATATATGCATCTATGGTTCGAGTCGTTCGACCCTCGGCAGTGCACAGTTTATTAATTTTGGTCCGCGTCGTTCGACCCTCGGCATTGCTTGCGCATGATATTTACTGCGTAGTTGCTATGATTTGTGCCGGATTGCTGACCTGAAATTTTATGTTTTCAACTGAAATGACAGAGATTTAAAGTTATCAAAAAGATTTTGGAAGAAGTTGTTCCTTCCCGTCGATAAATTGTCATTTGATTAAATCACCGTGTTGATTAATTGTTATTAATATGTGTTGGTCCAAATTGCACACGCAAGTATACGTGGTCGTAGCAAGTAATATAATGTTAAATCGAATGTCGAACCCACAGGGACTTGCGTAAACTACTTATTGAATCACTCTAATTGATATTTAATCGAGCCAAAACAAANCAATTCACCATTCATATTGCATTCTAATTAGCTCTCACTTTCATATAATTCACTCATGGTTGCTAATTAATCAATAGTTGCTCTCGTAGACTTCTCCCGAAGTACTACACGCCTATTCTCAATAGATGAACGCCTATATTTTTTTGAAATTAATCTAGTAGAACGCACTAAGGTTAAGATGTTTAATTAAGCACGGTGACTAGGTATATTCCTATCCTAACCACAAATCCGCTCCCCTGAAGGGTTAAGATCGCGCTCTCTTCAATTCTCCTCTAATCTATATACGAATTTCCCAAGCATAACATATATAGTATATAGAACCTAATTGCTGGCCAAACAATTAAACAATTAAACGCAAAATTGAAGAAACAACCATGTATTTAGCGAATTATAATCAAGGTTAAGTTAATATCCAATAACAATATTCATGGCTAAACCACAACCCCAGAACAATGGGTGTTTAGCCACTCATACTAGAATTAAACAATTCCATAAGTTGAAAATACTAGATTAAGATGAAGAAAACTGATAATCCTTTGCTTCTTCAATGATCTTGTGTGTATATTCTCTCCAACAGTGGCATCCTCCTCCCAAAGTTGTGTTTTCTTGGTCTATTTATATATCTGGGACAAACCCTAAACGTGTAGGAGACTTCTATTCCAACAAGGAAACACTTAAAAACCTTTAAAACTCGGAGTTGATTGGACCAGGCACCCAGGCGTTAAGCCCCAAACGCCCCCTTAACGCGTGGGAAAGCCTGGCGTTAGGGGCCAAATGCCTGGCTAACGCCAGGGTCACCCTAGCCTTAAGGGCCAAAGGCCCCCATAATGCCTGGGCATGCCTGGCTTTAGGGGCCAAATGCCCGGGTATGGCCCGGGTCACTCCTTTTCGACTCTTGAGCGTATTTTTGACGTTTATGCACCCATTTAGCTCGGCTTCCATCTCCAATTCACCTACACATGAAATAGACTCCATTATGCACATATAACGTGTATTTTTCTCAAAAAGCACATAAAATGTAAGGTATATAATGCTTAAAACTATGAGTTCTAGCCACGCATCAACACCCCACACTTAGACTCTTGCTCGTCCTCGAGCAATATCCTTCAACACGTACACATTTCATTAACAAGGAGTATTTTACTTTTCAATCACACACATTACCCCTTAACTAAGATAGATACCGGCAATCAAGTATGAACATACAAAATTTCACATTCTTTCCCTTCCTTAGACATGCCC